>JAVTVY010009887.1:0-44458 GCA_036873755.1 Hanleya hanleyi | reverse complement strand
GCGCACACAGACATATATATCCGCATCAAATGGTAGTAAAAAAATAATTGTCTATCTAGTTTGCATAGTAATAGGCCAAATATCTGTCATGCTGTTCAAACAACAATGACTGGTTCTTCAAATGGCAAGTCAATTTTAGGACATGGAACAATAGCAAGATTAATGCGCCTGAAGTTTTGAAGCATTGAATCATAAGTTGAGCAAAAGTGACCTTTTTTACCTCCATTTTAGAGAGCGGGATTGCCCTAACCTGATAGAGAGTTCTAACTGGATCTCGCTATCTGCATATACTATAAATCCCTTAATAACAGGAAGTGGAATCGGGGGGGGTGAAATTTATTAGAGCAGGAAGTTGGCAAAATTATACGAAATCATGCATAAAATCCATTATTTAGAGTACGTATTGTAAGCCAGATATGGCGGTCATTCTCTCGCACAACCTGTATGGTTTGCCTATTGGATATGTAGTGAATCCCTGTATCCCCATTTTTGTTTAAAAATTAGAACCTATTGCTTCCTGACTTGATGCTCAGCATTGAGAGTATAGATCAAGGACTGGTTGGGCCAGTGATATGATAATATGACTTACGAGAAGTATAATTTTTAGCATGGCGCTTCGGTGAGGCAGCGCTTCAAAAAGGCGCCATCTGACTTGTCACTGCTTGTAGGCCCACGGTCGGGATATGACTATAATGTTTTAAAAGCGACGTTCAATCCTGTTCCCTCACTTATTTTTGCTGTCTGAAACTTCCGAGCCCAGTAGCGAAGTCTAATTAGACCTAACATGGTACAAGAGGGTGTACCTGTAGTGTGCTTCCATCAGTTTGGTTGACCTTGATAATATTATTCATTTGACCTAATTATGCCCCCCCCCAATTAGAGGGAGGGCATATAGCGATCGCTCTGTCCGTCAGTCCGTATATCTTGTCCGCGCAATATCTCGGTTAATATTTGATGGACAGGATTGAAACTTGCATGGATTGTGGCCAGTACCTCGTAGTTGTGCAGCGTCGAGTTTTTTTCCGAGTTCCGTTATAATTTTCAAGAGTTATGGCCCTTTTTCTGAAATCTCTGTGAATGGGACTTGTCCGGGTTGAATCTTGGTTAATATTGTATGGACAAGTATGGAATTTGCATGATATGTGGTCAGTGCCCCACAGTTGTGCAGCGTAAAGTTTCTCCGCGTTTCGCGTGTATTTTCAAGAGTTACGGCCCTTTTTTTCAAATCTTTGTGAATTGGGACTTGTCCGGGCTGGATCTCGGTTAATATTGTATGGACAATTATGAAATTTTCAGGATATGTGGTCAGTGCCCTGTAGTTGTGCAGTGTGAAGTTTCTCCACCTTTCGCATATATTTTCAAGAGTTATGGTCCTTTTTTTCTTGAAATCTTTGTGAATTGGGACTTGTCCGGGCTGGATCTCGGTTAATATTGCATGGACAAGTATGAAATTTGCATGATATGTGGTCAGTGCCCCATAGTTGTGCAGCATGAAGTTTCTCTGCTTTCGGTTATATTTTCAAGAGTTATGATCCTTTGTTTATCAAACCTAAGTGAATGGGATATATTTATTTGTCCAGGCTGGATCTCGGTCCATAACCGATTTGGACCGGAAAAATGGCTATATATATATGTCATTCTACATTCCAAAGCAGACCACATAGGTCCTGAAGTATGAAATTGCCCCAAAAAGAGTTAATTGGGTGCAAAATTCAAAGTTTACTGATCGCTTCATAATTTCACCACAATATACTCCCAAGGAATGTAGGTCTCGTTTTCGGATTTGACGAAAGCCCCGGTGACCATCTTGCATCAAAACATTGTATTAGCACTTGTTGGTCGATACTTTGAAAATGTATTATGCGAGGCATGGCAAAAAAATTGACTGAAATAGAATTTTCATAATCATGAAGGCCTCCACCGACCAATACAGAACAGAACAATGCCGGGGCAGTGTCGGATTAAAGCGGAAGGTGCATACAATTGAGCAATCTCTGATTGCTTCCTTCCTGTGTTTCAGCTGACTTTGGTTTGGCCAAACAGAAGAGAGCTGACTGCAGTAAGATGACCTCTGTAGTGGGCACCATTCTCTATTCATGGTAAGGCATTAGAAAATAGGTCTCCAGGCAGAGTTACTGCCCTTAGTTAGGCAGAGTTACTTGCCTTAGTTATCCGGGCAGAGTTACTGCCCTTAGTTATATCGTCACCATATTGCCGAAATAGTGCTGAATGTGACGTTAAACCTTAACTCACTCACTCTTTAGTTCTCCATGCAGAGTTACTGCCCTTAGTTCTTCTGTTGTGCCTCGAATAACTACGTTTCATTTCTGATGTGCTTCATTTTCCCTGAAATAGCTTACAAAGAATGGATCATTTGTAAGTCTTTGATTTTTGTGTGTTGGAAAAGGGTAATTTTTATATGCTTCATGAGTTATTCATTGATGCAAATATCAGCCTGTCTACATTATTCGTTTGGTTTCATTTCAAGTATTTTGTCTCCTAGTAGCTTTGGAAAAGTGCTCCAAAGACGGTATCTCAAGTCTGGTCGATTTAAAATGAAATCTGTATCGCTTATCTGCCCTTGCTTGACGATGTTTTTTGACATCGTCTCAGACTAAGTTTCTTGCAGATAAAATACTTCAAATTAAACCAAGCGATGGAGATAGACCGATATTTCAAACATTATTCAACCTACATAAAATCTAAAGCCTTTGCATTTCAAATTCAGCTCACATTAATGTGGGTGCCTTCTTTTATGCAGACCTTATTGAAAGAAAGGGTCATTTTATGTCACAAATCGTAACCTGTTTCAATTCAATGCCATTAATCTCCGTCAGGAAGATGATACAACGTAGAAAAAACGGAAGTTAAAACTAAAAGTTAGCTCCCCTAGGCGGAGAGTTGTCCGCCCCTAGGAGAGCCTCCCATTCACTCCAGTGCATTACTATAAAGGTGTCTGCACAAACCATTCTCGTCCTCTATTCTCTGTTGTACCTCGACCAGTACACAAGAAGGAAGTGTTTATACAACCTGGGTTGTTGTTGTAACGACCCGCGTATCCTTATCGGTTTTGAAATTGTGTTATTTTCTTGTCGGAAATTCTTTCATTATTGTCGGAAATTCTTTCATTAGTTTTGTCTGAGTTTCCGATATCTAATGCATGTAATTCGTGTGGGATTGTTGGTCCAGTTTGGACTCTCACACGGTTTGTTTTTCTTGTAAAGAGTTTGTGTTAGGTATTATGAGCCCGTTATCGTGGGGAAATTATTTATCCAGGCTAGACGGGTTTTTACCTTTTACTGGCCTCTGACGATCCGACCCTTTCGGAAATCGACAGACGCTTGTTGGAATTTGCTCTTGTTAAATGTCATGAATGCTTTAAATGTTGCCCTTAGAAAGCAGATCTTGCCCGCCTTTGTAAATATTCCATAGCGGGAACGACTTTTCTCAGCCTTGAGCATGTACAGGTCTGGCTGTGTTAGCATGAATTGACACAGCCAAACCGGTTTTTCTTTGTCTAATTCAACAAAGATTTTCCTTGCCTGAGCAGTCTTTTGTTCTCGTCGGACAAAAGATTGCAGTGGTTTTTCCACTGAACGAAATGAACCTCATGTTGATTTCTCCTTTGCGGGTTAAACGCAGTTCTAAATCCATGTTATCTCGTTTTAGGGTCGGTCGTTTGGACCTACCTTTGAGTGTCAAAAATTTGCGTTTCCGTCTATCCAGGAATCAGCGACTCTATATCGTAAACGTCTTGTTACTTCATTTTTAGACGATTGGGTTTTATCCTGGGTGTGAGACCCCGCATTCTGTTTTTCACATGTTGTCGTAGCTTTCGTCCACCGGGGAATTTCTAGTATCTTATATAGGTCACCACGTGGTCTGTCTTCAAAATGTTTGGGCAAATCTTTAGACTTCACATGGTTTGTTTTTCCCCATCTGACATGTGTCTCGTACGTCGCTAAATTTATTGGCTCTGGTCGGAGTTTTTCAAAATTTATATCTTGAAATTATTGCCCGACAATATTTTCTAAAAGTCAATATAAATCTTAGGCTTATCTGATAACTCAGCCCTGCGGGATGGAGTCCATGTTTATTCAATATCGCGTCTCCTTTCGTACTACAAGTACCCGCTGTGATTTTGTTGTGGGGCGTCCTCGTTAATTTTTGCTTAAATCTGTGACAGATTTAGATTCATCTTATTGTATAAAACACCTCTTCGAGGCCGTATACAAATTTAACTGGAGGAATACCAATAAACAATCAAAATCAACATATTATTCCAGCTGTTTAGGCCTAATTCTCTGTCGCAATGCGTCACGATAGGAGTTGTTTCCCTTGGAGTCTGCCTTTCAGCGCGGGGCTTTGAAGGCCGATTGTGATCTCTGCAATAAACGAATAGGTTTGGTTTCGTTGATTCATGAATTTATGCTTTGAGTTTGTGTTGATCTCAAGTAGGGCTGTAATTGGTATCCTCTTCGGCGGGGGTTTTTCATAATTCTTCCCTCCGAAGAGTTTTGATAATTCATTTGCAACCGTAAATTTTTCATGTTGTTGTTGCTTCTGTTCGGTCTCGCATTTTTGGTAGGATCATTTTTCATACATTCAGTACCTTGGGCCTACCAAAATGTAATCTCTTGTTATCAAGTATTATTACGTTGATTTTGATATCCTATGTTCAAGAGAGACCTTACGGAGGTTTTATGTCTTTCAAACTGACATAAATATGAAGCATGATTGTTGCGTTTGTGTTACGTAACCACATGTCAACCCCTTTCTATTTCGACCCTGAGTCGCATCTTAATGAGCTTCTTTTCTAATCTCTTTATGGAATTAAGGGTATGACGAACAACAATGAGATCACGTGTGGGTTTACGTGAGTGAAAGTGTGATATCCTTGAAACACAATTGTCTGATGATTACATGAGTAAATCTATTCATCCATTCACACTTGTTTATTATGAAAGTGTGATATCCTTGAAACACAATTGTCTGATGATTACATGAGTAAATCTATTCATCCAATCACCCTTGTTTATTATGAAAGTGTGATATCCTTGAAACACAATTGTCTGATGATTTCATGAGTAAAGCTATTCATCCATTCACACTTGTTTATTATGAAAGTGTGATATCCTTGAAACACAATTGTCTGATGATTACATGAGTAAATCTATTCATCCATTTCACCCTTGTTTATTATGAAAGTGTGATATCCTTGAAACACAATTGTCTGATGATTACATGAGTAAATCTATTCATCAATTTCACTCTTGTTTATTATGAAAGGGTGATATCCTTGAAACACAATTGTCTGATGATTACATGAGTAAATCTATTCTTGAGTAAACTCATTCATCCACTCAACCTCGTTTATTGTGAAACTCTGATATTCTTGAAACACAATTGTCGGATTATTACATTGTGATTTGTCTTTTTGTTTCACACCAAGTTGGTTCCATCTGTATACTGTTTGATGCTTATAATTCAGATGGAGTTATGCACTAATTTTAATTTCTTCCCTATGTGAAAATTTAAAGTTACGAGCATGAGTGGGAAAGTATTGGCCGGCAAGGATCAAGCCTAATGACTCGTAAGTCGTGAAGTCTTCTATGGTTTCTTCTACCAGGTATGTATTACTGGTTCAGTCTACTGGAGCATCTAACTGCTGTTTGTAATGTTTTTACTGCTCTTCTCGACAAATTGTTCATGCTAGGTCATTTCAAATTCTAAATTTTGAATAACCTCATTTTTCCTGCCGGCGAGAGACTTTAAATGTATTTCCTCTCTTCGGGAATTTTAAATTCTTTTTGGATCTTTCTTGGTTACCTGGAAAAATTCTTTGGTCTGAATGTTGGTTGTGTGACTATTTGGTTATTAATAGTAACATTTTTGTAAATGTTTAATATTCTCTCCACATAAATCTCCAGTACTGTATTTCATGTACAGGAGACAAATTACATCGGGAGAGATCATAATGTAACCATCTTCACTGACACATTTTCATATTCACTGACACAAAGATCCAAGATCCCATTTACCTCTTTGAGCTTACATTGGGTGATTAACGCTACAGGCATTTAATGTGTTCATCTCTACTGCGTTTTAAGAGAAGGAAAATTATTACAATCGACTACGGGGTTACTGTTTGCAACGCCCCTCTGTTACGTCGTGTACTGTTACAAGTTTGTATCCTGCTCCATTATGAGTATGTATATTCATTAAGTGGTTGTGAATGAGGAAATCACTACGTTGTTTATCATATACAACGTTTCACATTACGCTTTCCTGTTGCATCTTGACATTTTTACTACACCGTCATGTGTCTCTCATACATCTGTGCGTCATTCTCTAACATCGGTTAGACATTTCCGGTACGCCATAACGCCACGGTGGGTGTGAAAGTCCGTTCGTTTGGCGTCAACCTACCACTTGTTTCAATTCTGCTCGGGTTTCTCACATTGTGATTACTCAGGTTCGTTGTTATTCTACAGAGAGAGTTTGGTTCAGACCTTGTTGATTTCCAGGCTTGAGTTCAGAACATCAAGATTGTATTGGGATCAATAGTATTTGTCAAATACTGTTATATGGAATAGGTCTTGGGATTATGGATCTTCTCTGGGGACGACGGCGGGATTGTAAATGACGGACTAGTCACCTTTGAATTGAATTCAGCACAGTGTTGTATTAACACAGAACCATGTTGACTTTATCACTCAAACATTATGTTGGGATCCATTTACCTTAGGATGGTGCTTAAACAACACAATGTCTTCGTGGGGTACTTGGAGACAGTCGGGAAACTGTTTTTTTCCATCAAGTACTTTATTCCTGTTTAGACCATTACACCTTTGGTTAGACTTTGACATTATGGTTCTGTCCTCATCCTTAGGGTTGATTATTATATGTAGGACTTTACGCACTACATCTCTTTTGGGTTCGGTCTCTTCAGCGGATTTATTGGTCCTGGTGCCGAGGACGTGATATCGTTCCCGACTTTTTTCCTCGTAATTGACTTCCTCCTTCACCTTCACCAGGATATGGAGTCTCTATTAGCACCATGGGAGGCTATCTTTCTGCTCTGGCTAGGGTGTTACGGCTTACATTTGGTACTGACATTAACCTCAACGATAATATCTTTGCGCTTATTCACGCTGCATAGAATTAAGCAGGTTTGATTTGGTAGCAAATAGGAACATTGTTTATAAATGTTTGCTATTCACACATAAGTCGACCCATATAGATATGAGAGACTGGTGCAAAGTCGTTCATACCTGTGTAGGACCATATAGATACGGGACTTGATGAAAGACTCGCATTACAGTTGTGTGTACTCGCCAAAGATTACCGAAATAAGATATCGTGTGGTTCTGTGTGCTCTGATCATTCCACCTTTTGAACCCTTAAGAGTCCGTGTCTATATGAAGCTGTATCTTATAAGACGGACTTTGTGGCGGCGTTTGCTTTGGCGTCAGAGTGTTTCTGAACTAAATGCTCTTGTAGATCTCCTATGACCTGGACAGCGGATTGTTCCTGCATTTCTTTTCGGCCCTTTTTCCTGAATTTATCGCCAAAAATGAGTCTGTTCGTTCGGGTCCGTACGCTCAACAATCGTACTCCATTCCTGTGTGGTCAGACTTTGTACATGGCCTCGAGGACGATCTTCTGCTATGTCCTTTCGAGCCTTTCGCCACCATCTTACTCGTACCGATCCGTTCACGGTTTTCGGCTACGGTTATTCTGTCCCTTCGCCTGTCAGCAAGGCTTGACATTTAAAAAGCCGCGTAGTTGAAGAAGACCATAAAATAGTCTTATCAATTGGCAGAAGGTAGATATTCCATTGACGCCCCCGCTATGTCTTCTGCTTCTAATGTGATTCGTGCCATCGCTGCGTCATGGCACGTAGGGAAGAACTGACCCCTCCTTGACAATGTCCTGTCTGGTGCCTGATCAATTAACTCCACGTTCACTAATTTCTGTCTGAGTGGTATGACAGTGCAATCAATAGTGTGACCACGCTTGGGCCACTGTGGCTACCCAGCACGTTGTGAGTAATTTCAGAAAAAGAGGGGGGCGGCAAAATTGTCACCCTCGCAGCAAGACAGCCAGCTTGCTGTATCATCTCATCTCATCTCAGACATATTGTTATCATTACATATATTATATGATAAAGGCATCTCAGAAGGTAGAAATAAGTCAGTTGACCGGCCATGGATTTTATAATTACCAATGAAGGCCTGACACTGGATAGGGTTTACTCCTAACTGCAAATTTTGCTTGTGTCTTCCAGAAACTGACTCCCTTCTAGATGTCTCAGCTGGGTCCCTGGCCAGTCTTCCCAAAAAGAACGCCTGCTCCAGGCCTAGGGTCAACATTAGTGATGCAAGTACAGAGGGTTGACGACGAGCTTCGGGATCCAGCGAACTTGCACGACAATTCCAGCGTGTTCTTCTCATCTCTCCAAGAATGGTGAATTGTCCTGAGGGTGCTTGTTACTGAGAGTGGTGTGGTCTTGGTGGCCCTCTAAGTTGGAGTGTCCCTCAGAATACTTATGGTCAGACCAAGTATCGCCCTGTATGTTCAACGCTTGGGTTAGAGAGTACCATTGCAGTATCATACAGTGCCTACCAAGAGGACCTATCTAAGCGGCCGAAGGCACACGAGGAATAATCTTGGTTGGATTGCTGTACCACACCACGAGCACAGCTTCATGGATGGAGACAATCAGAAGATAAGTAAACTGTATCAGTTTCTCCAATTACTCTATGCAACTAGAGCCAGAGTTAATTTGTGGAGTTAATGTCTCGATTTGATATCCATGTCTGTGTCATTCCAGCGATTACTAGTCTGCTATGGGAGTTACCACAAGGCCGAGATTCCCTCCTCCATATGTTGGTACTGTGGCATTGAATTGAAACAGGTTACGATTTGTGACATAAAAAGTAAACATTTATAAACAATGTTTCTATTTATTAACAAATCAAACCTGTTTCAATTTGATTGTCCCTCCCTCCGTCCCCTCATGCCGGCCTCAAACACTACGGGTCTCGGTAATTACAATGAGAATAGAGGACGAGAATGGTTTGTGCAGACACCTTTATAGTAATGCACTGGAGTGAATGGGAGGCTCTCCTAGGGGCGGACAACTCTCCGCCTAGGGGAGCTAACTTTTAGTTTTAACTTCCGTTTTTTCTACGTTGTATCATCTTCCTGACGGAGATTAATGGCATTGAATTGAAACAGGTTTGATTTGTTAATAAATAGAAACATTGTTTATAAATGTTTACTACTTAGTGAATATTTAACACCTATAAGTTGGAAATATGTCAAATATATTTCACCATGCAGCAAATATTAGCTTGGGGAGGAATGACAGTAAAGCACCCAGAGATTGGCTCTACAGAATGGGCAGTAGCTGGACTGCTGTTTCATGAAGGGTGGATTCAGCATCTGTAGTCCCCTGTAAAATATGTCCAGAATAAACCCTGAAAACGTAAATATGATTCAGGACGATTATATTTGATAAGATTTGAGGGTCCCAAGTGTGACCTTCAATGTACCAGTACTAGAGTACCTGCTAACATCACATATTCTCTTTATATTGACAGTCCGGAGATCCTACAGAACCTGCCGTATGGTGAGAAGGCTGATATCTGGGCAACGGGCTGTATACTGTATCAAATGTGTACCCTCAAACCGCCGTTCTACTCCAGTAACATGCTGACACTGGCGACAAAGGTGAACAAAAACTCTGCTGTCAATCGTTTCTTGTACTGACGCCAGTGCATTCTGGGATATTTCCCAGTTTTGAAACATCTGGTTGGTCAATTCAAATTAAAAAAAAAAATCCAGTATTTATGTTTTTGGCTGGCTACAAAGGTGAACACAAACTCTGCGATCTATCAATTCTTGTAGAAACTCCAGTGCATCCTGGGATATGTCAAATTTTTTAAAAGAAATCCAGTATTGTCATTGGTTGTGGAGAAAATTGAGAGAATGTTGAACCAATCAGAGAGTTTGTAACTTCTCTACCCAGTCAAACTGCATAGACCTGTCACATTCAACAAACAGTTGACGTAACCAAAATGAGCTGGTTGTTTCTGTTTAGAGTGCAGTTTCTGTCTTAACATGTATCTGCCCCAAGTGGGTGAGCAGCATCTGTTTTTTCCTACCATGTCTGTTGCCAAGAGGTTTAAGATAAATTTCCCCTTCAGGATGACTGTACATGGATAGTCGCACATTTTGAGCTAATCATATCGTAGTTGGTTATATGTGTCACTATATGGCCGAAATACTGCTGGACGTGATGTTAAACCTCAACTACTCACTCGTTGCCCCGTGTGGCTTCTGGGGACTAGCCTGGGGTGTCGTTGAGTACACTCCAGGTCATGGTAAGAATAGGCCTCAGCCCGTCAGAGAGCTTGTTGTAAGAGGCAACTAACTGGGGCACCCGTGGGGTTCCCAGATGTGAAAAGGAATAGGACCCTACCTGTGTGGTTTCCAGGTGTGAAAAGGAATAGCAACCAAATGTTGTGATATGACTGAAATAATGTGTTGAAAGCGACGTTAAATCATATTCACTCACTCACTTACATGTCTCTTTAACATCACCATTTTAGTTTAACTGGAATATGCAGACCATTTCCAATACTATAAATTCGGTTGAACACTTTCTTTGAAAAAGCACAAATAATAGTGCTGGATGGGTGATCATTGTGCAGGATTGGACCTGGCGACATTCAGAGCAGGCAATAAATGCAGGCACTCTGGACCACTCATGCCATCTCCACTCTTGATGTCCAAACTTGATTTCTGAGCAGGCGAGATAGCCGAGAGGGTTAGAGCTCCAACAGTTACTACTGACAATTTGGTGCCATATTCAAATCTCACATAGGATCACCCTAAGAACCTGTGCTTTTAGTTATATTTGAATCACTTTATGAATGGCATTTATATAGTTCCATTTTCTAATACTGTAGAGAAAGTTTGATCCAAGATTGATATTTACAGATTGTCAATGCCGAGTATGAGCCCATGCCTGATGATCAGTATTCCTCAAGAATTGTACACACTGTGAAAAGGTGGGTGGAAAATTACGTCTTGGGTAAAGTCAACAGTGTTGTCTCCCCTGTTTGTATTATTCGAACCCACAATGAATCTTGTTTAGGTGAATATTGAGAGGTTTTAACGCCTTGAATCTGCCCTTTCCACATTAATCGTTGGACAATTCTATCTTGCCCCAATGGCGATGACATGTCCCCTATATCTTTAACCCGAGGCGGGTTTTTAACTGTTGATAACTAGAATAGTCCAGTTATCATGATTAAAAATATCATGATGGCAAAGCGCCTCAATTAATGAACCGGAGCGCATGGGGCCAGCTATGTCTCAGTACACAGTCCACTGCCATCATTGCAAGACTGCATTTTTCAGGGATTAACTAGGCTCCATTGTAAAGTTCTTTTAACATCATGAGCAGGGCTTCGTGTTTAGAATTAGTGCACGAGCTAAAAATAGCTCGCGTCAAAATATTCAGGAGAGGGTATTTAAAAGCCAGGCGAGTGATTGCAATATAATACAATATAAAATGCGACAGTTTATGTGAGCTAAAAATCACTCTCGTGACATGAATTTACGCGAGTGTTTGCGTGCAGGTGAGCTATCACTCGCGCTAAACACGAAGCCCTGATGAGGTCGCAACAGTCCATTGGCACACCAGAATTTCACAGTAGGTGAGAATCAATTTCGATCGATTCCTAACAAACCCATTGCATTGTTGACTGCTGCTGCTGAGATTTGTTGTAACAAAGTTATCTCCCTTGATGTGATTGTTGGGAAAAGTGATTATCTCCCTTGATGTGATTGGGAGATGGAGAACAGGGTTATCTCCCCTAATAGTTTCTCATTTTCAATGTTGAAATTTTACAACTCCTTTCCAGTGTAGTGTTTGCAAATTATTCCGTTATTATTACCCCTCAACCCATAAGGGTTTTGTCATAGGCATGTACATAGTCTGTTCGTCCATCCTGCATCCGCAGCATACCTCAAGATCTGTGGCACAAAACTTAAACCAGGTATGCTTATGTCACATTCTGGTATATATATATATATATACAATGGTGTATGCATCAGACATATCATATCTGCTTGACAAAAAAATAAAAGAACAGCCGAGGACATCCATGCCCCTTTTAGATCATGTTGATTTTGCTTGCCACCCAGATGTATAACGAAAGCTCCAGAAGGGATTTTATTTCTTTGTGGCAAAACTTCCACTTCATGTTTTTATCCACACTGTACAGATGTATCTCAGCACCCCGTGATGGGACATTGATTCTGCGATAATCTTTCCACATAATAAATCCTTTCATCTCTCACTGGTACAATTCACTCTTCGCGCAGGTGTATCACTTCCTGTCCCGAAGAGAGACCGGACATCCTGGAGCTGAGTGGAGAGTTGGTGGATCTATTACTGGTCCACATGGATAACATGAGGATACACCAGGCAGGATTGGAGAGAAGACTGGACCGTGAGAGAAAACGCACACAGAAGTAAGGCCCCACAAAAAAAGCCCTTGTTTCTGGTAAAAAGCAATAAAGTTGTTTCATTGATGCTGTTTAAAAAAAACTTTGTTCCGCTGCTTTTTTTACACTGAAATATTAAGAGGAATAGAATGTCATTCCCAAAAAAAACTTTGTTTTCTGGCTGATGACAGACACTTTAGACACGATGGCATCTTGATAATGTGTTAGACGAATAAACGACGCTACATGATATTCCTTAAAGCCTGTTTCTTACTTGATAAATTTCAGGCAGCATGCTCGACTGATTTGGGCTGTATTACATGAATAATTTGTTTCGTGCAGTAGTTAAGAGCAGTTTTCTTTGCAATTTATTTATGTAAAGAAGATTAACTTGGACACGTTTTCATTTGCAGACATTTCACAGAGGCCTGTCGTAACATGCAGAACTATCATCGTCTATTTCTGGCCTCGCAGGAGAGATACGACAAGCTAGTCAATCTGGCCAGTAGTGGGGGCGGAGCCAGCATGAAGGTGGGTGGGGCTAGTCTGTTGGATTTACATTTGTTGAAATGTAACAACTGTTCACACTATTTATAAGCTGAATTGTCTTTTTTCTCTTCTCACAGATCATCTGATTGGTCGGTTCAAATTTTCAAAAAGAAATCGGATATTTTCATTGGCTTATGAGGGAAATGGGATTCAGCGAATCAGAGAGTCTTTGAAGGTTCATGTAGAAGGAAAAAGTAGACTCAGGAACCACAATCCTTGATGATTCATTGATCTTGTATATCTACAGCCCTATATGAACTTTTGTTTGTTTACTGTGGAATTGTCAACTACTCCTACCTTGGCATTAATTGTTTTAATTGTATGATACAGGAGAACGATTTGGCCTCAGAGGAAGTGTTTTATGAGTCTGAAGCAGGAGTAACAGTGCAAGACAAGAACTCGGCAGGGTCATCATCCCCCGTGGTCGATACTGAACTGGATGACCCTAGTACTGAGAGAGGTATGGTAAATCCTGCCTTAACTTCATCTTGGTCCTAATTGTCTTATAATTAATTCAATCCCAGGAAGCGGAATTTTCCGCCATAAAATCTAAGAGGTGATTCAATTTATTTGAACAGGAAGTTGACAAATTGGTTCAAAAATCATGAATATAATCCATTGTTTCGTTATTTCAATAATTTTAAGGGGTGATCAAATTTATTAGAAACACGGATTTAATTTTGCCCCCAAAATTGAAGGGGATTGAATTTTGATAGGGGGATTGAATTATTAGAGGGATTATCAGAGTCAATATTATGACTAGTCCCAAAGGTGAAAAATAATGATCACCGAAAACTAGCAGCATCATATCCATGATAAACAATGATAGATAATTTGTCTGTGTGTTTTCACGAGTCGCAGAGAACTGCTGGAAAGATTTTCATGATATTTCAGAATAAAATCATCCGAGTTTTGCTTGTGAAGTTTAGATACTGTGCAAAATTGAACGGTTATCATGATTGTGGATATTAGGGCTCCAATATGTAGATGAAGATGTGTGGAATTTGAATAAGTAGGACAGACAGTAGCTCCATATGATTCGATCATACCTGCAGAAATTGTGTTTCAGTAAACTTTTTTACCCCTCGGCCAAATTTGGCCTAGGGGTATTGTCGTCATCATGTACGGCTGTCCGTCCGTCCGTCCGTTACCGCGATATCTACAGAACCGTTTCATGCATGGCAACCAAACTTGGTACATCTATTTATCTTCACGTAAATCAGAAGCCTATCGAAAATGAGTCATCTCGGACAATAATTTGCAGAGTTATGCCCCTTTTTACAAATAAAAATCCATTTATGATTTGTTATTGTGATAATTTCAGAACCGTTCCATATACAACATCCTAACGTGATACAGTTGTTTCTCTTGACCTGAACTAGGTGCCTATCAAAAATGAGTCGTGTCGGAAAGTATTTCGCAGAGTTATGCCCCTTGTCTAATAAAATCCGTTACCGCGATATCTACAGAACCGTTTCATGCATGGCAACCAAACTTGTTACATCTATTTATCTTCACGTAAATCAGAAGCCTATCGAAAATGAGTCATCTCGGACAATATTTTGCAGAGTTATGCCCCTTTTTACAAATAAAAATCCATTTATGATTTGTTATTGTGATAATTTCAGAACCGTTCCATATACAACATCCTAACGTTACCGCGATATCTACAGAACCGTTTCATGCATGGCAACCAAACTTGTTACATCTATTTATCTTCACGTAAATCAGAAGTCTATCGAAAATGAGTCATCTCGGACAATATTTTGCAGAGTTATGCCCCTTTTTACAAATAAAAATCCATTTATGATTTGTTGTTGTGATAATTTCAGAACCGTTCCACCATACTTACGTGATAGTCCGTCGTCCGTCCGTCCGTTACCGCGATATCTACAGAACCGTTTCATGCATGGCAACCAAACTTGGTACATCTATTTATCTTCACGTAAATCAGAAGCCTATCGAAAATGAGTCATCTCGGACAATAATTTGCAGAGTTATGCCCCTTTTTACAAATAAAAATCCATTTATGATTTGTTATTGTGATAATTTCAGAACCATTCCATATACAACATCCTAACGTGATACAGTTGTTTCTCTTGACCTGAACTAGGTGCCTATCAAAAATGAGTCGTGTCGGAAAGTATTTCGCACAGTTATGCCCCTTGTCTAATAAAATCCGTTACCGCGATATCTACAGAACCGTTTCATGCATGGCAACCAAACTTGTTACATCTATTTATCTTCACGTAAATCAGAAGCCTATCGAAAATGAGTCATGTCGGACAATATTTTGCAGAGTTATGCCCCTTTTTACAAATAAAAATCCATTTATGATTTCTTATTGTGATAATTTCAGAACCGTTCCATATACAACATCCTAACGTGATACAGTTGTTTCTCTTCACCTGAACTAGATGCCTATCGAAAATGAGTCGTGTCAGAAATTATTTTGCAGAGTTATGTCCCTTGTCTGATAAAATCCGTTACCGCGATATCTACAGAACCGTTCCATGCATGGCAACCAAACTTGTTACATCTATTTATCTTCACGTAAATCAGAAGTCTATCGAAAATGAGTCATCTCGGACAATATTTTGCAGAGTTATGCCCCTTTTTACAAATAAAAATCCATTTATGATTTGTTGTTGTGATAATTTCAGAACCGTTCCATACACAACATCCTAACGTGATACAGTTGTTTCTCTTGACCTGAACTAGATGCCTATCGAAAATGAGTCGTGTCAGAAAGTTTTTTGCAGAGTTATGCCCCTTGTCTAACAAAATCCACTAATTCCTATGTTAAGTTTGCATATTATTTCTATTATCATGTTAGTATACTATCACATTTATTTATTGATTTGATGACTGATTTATTCATTTATTCTCTTAGACAATGCAAAGAATGCTTGCAAATCTGTTTTGAAATGACATACATGTGCCATTTAGTATACATGTACTGTATTTATCTAGCCATGTGTACTGTTGTTTTGATGAGATATCGATACAGCTCTTTCAATTTATTCAAGAAACAAATTAATTTAAGGGGAGGAAAACTTTTTTTTTTTTTCAAAGAAAGTACACTTACAATACCATGGGTAAATATTTCTTCCCACAAGCCAATCAATTGGTAGAGACACCCTTATTATAATAGCTGGGGTTCAGAGCCGAGGGGTTTGGATAGCGCAGCTTCATGTTTTATGTCCCCTGAGAATGTGGTGGAGTGCACCTTTTCATCCGTCCGTGTTTCCATCAGCCCTGTTTTCATCCATCCAACTCAACTTTGGAAGATATCATTGCTGTATGTTGAACAAACAAAGGGCCTTTTCACACTGGACATAACAAGTGGTGTGGGCGAATTCTGCCGCTTCTGCAATTCAGGGGTTTCACACCAGGTGTGGTTGGCAAACGCAACTGCATTATCACATGGGTGAAACAAAATGGATGAGGTCGAGAAAGAACTTTATCTTTTTTACCCCTCGGGCAGATTCTGCCCGAGCGGTATTGTCGTTGCCTCCGTCGTCCGTCTGTCCGTCCGTCTGTCCGTCCGTCCGGACGTCCGTCTGTCCGTCTTTATCCTTGTAAACACATTATCTCAAAAAGTCCTTCACTCACAACAATGAAACTTCATACAGTTGTTTAATACAGCCAGTACCAGAAGCCTATTGAACGTCGGTGTAATCGGATATGTTTTTCAGGAGTTATGCCCCTTTATACATGTCTGTTGGTCCATATCCTTGTAAACACATTATCTCAAAAAGTCCTTCACTCACAACAATGAAACTTCATACAGTTGTCTAATACAACCAGTACCAGAAGCCTATTGAAAGCCGGTGCCATTGGATGTGTTTTTCAGGAGTTCTGCCCCTTTATACATGTCTGTTGGTCCTTATCCTTGTAAACACATTATCTCAAAAAGTCCTTCACTCACAACAATGAAACTTCATACAGTTGTTTAATACAGCCAGTACCAGAAGCCTATTGAAAGTTGGTGCCATGGGATGTGTTTTTCAGGAGTTATGCCCCCTTTTACACGTCTGTTGGTCCATGGTCCCTCAGAAACACATTATCTCAAAAAGTCCTCTACCTCACAACAATGAAAATCTCACACAAGTCAGCTAATACAATCCAAAACAGAAGCCTATTTGAGTTTCCTGTGTTACTGATGCAAGTTTCAGGAGTTCTGCTTTATACATGTCTGTTATCTCATCCTTGTAAACACATTATCTCAAAAAGTCCTTCACTCACAAACAATGAAACTTCATACAGTTGATTAATGCAGCTAGTACCAGAAGCCTATTCAAAGTCGGTGTAATCGGATGTGTTTTTCAGGAGTTATGCCCCTTTATACATGTCTGTTGGTCCATATCCTTGTAAACACATTATCTCAAAAAGTCCTTCACTCACAACAATGAAACTTCATACAGTTGTTCAATACAACCAGTACCAGAAGCCTATTGAAAGTCGGTGCCATTGGATGTGTTTTTCAGGAGTTATGCCCCTTTATACATGTCTGTCTGCTTTTATCCTTGTAAACACATTATCTGAAAAAGTCCTTCACTCACAACAATGAAACTTCATACAGTTGTTTAATACAGCCAGTACCAGAAGCCTATTGAAAGTCGGTGTAATCGGATGTGTTTTTCAGGAGTTCTGCCCCTTTATACATGTCTGGTGGTCCATATCCTTGTAAACACATTATCTCAAAAAGTCCTTCACTCACAACAATGAAACTTAATACAGTTGTTTAATACAGCCAGTACCAGAAGCCTATTGAAAGTCGGTGTAATCAGAAGTGTTTTTCAGGAGTTATGCCCCTTTATACATGTCTGTCTGTCTATATCCTTGTAAACACATTATCTCACAAAGTCCTTCACTCACAACAATGAAACTTCATACAGTTGTTTAATGCAGCTAGCACCAGAAGCACCACAGACCTTCACACTACCATAGACCACATCTACAGTAACGCCCCCAATACATCAAGTGGAGAGTACTTCTCCTACCACAAACCTGTGTGGATTGCTGTGAATAGACAGTAATCGTTCGACTACATCTACTATAGGTAATCACTGCTCTATTGCTATATTGTTTTGCCTGTCTATGATCTATATCATACAGGTAAAATTATGCCCACGCCAAATACGCGAGTTGTTGGGGTCAGAAACATTATTTCCACAATTGCTCTGGGCCCGGCCCCGATGGCGACAGCCTACATGTCTTCAGCTGTGATTGGTCAGTGTCCATATCGCGTCTTCACCGCATCCAGTGTGAAACCGGCCTTAGTCTTTTTATTCACCCATAGATGACCTGATCAGATTTCCAGGTTGTTAAATGGAGTTTTAGTATTTTTTTTACAAGCTTGAGATTTGGATTGTCGGAATATTCTCTGTAATTATATCATGTTTCATCTTTTCCCGTCAGGTTGGACGAGCGATGATGATGAGAGTTATCCCAGTAGTGGTAGCGAAAGTCGGGAGAGTAGTGCTGGGAGTCAGAGGAACGAGGGTAAAACTAACGGGAGGGCAACTCGCAATGTTCCCCAGCCTCCTGGTACTCCCAAGATTCGCAGGGAAGGAAAAAAGTCGAGAAAACAGCCCAACACGGATTACATGCAGCAGTTGTCCGTGGACATTCCAAATCTAGGTATTATAATTATGGTCTTTCGTTTTTGAAAATAGCAGGAGCACTGTGAATCACACTCCTAAAATTTCAAAATAATTTTAAGGAGTGTGATACTCCCCCAGGTTATAACACAAAGAGGCTTACATTTGTCGAGTGCTGTGTTCCTGAGCTAACTTTTAGGAATGTGATCAGATACCGTAAAAACGAAGGGGTGTAATTATTTCTAATTAATTAGAGATGGAGAATCCAAACAGACTTCATTTTTGCCACAAAGAGATGACTAAGGAGGGAATTAAAATTTAGTCTTTCAGGAATTCTAGTTTACATGACTGTCTTTATATTGTAGTAGAAATTTCTGCCAAATTATCAAAAATTATACTGTATATTTATGTAATGAATGTTGAAGAAATTTAGGTGATTGATGGACTAAAAGGTGACTGCAGGATATATAGTGACAGAAATCTGCTTGTTGTACTGAAAAACAAGGTAGTATTAACCTTTCAGAATATAGTGAAACCAGTATGTATCAACTGTGCTTAGGACCAGATTGTAGTGGTCAGTCTGGACAGGGTTCTGGTTTACCAAGATTCAAAATAATTTAAGTATTGGGACCTTGGAATATATTGGTTATTAGAGGTTGGTCAAGTTTCACATGTGTCAGTATTCACAGGTTTCACTGTACATGGAAACTGAAAAGCCGGAAGCTTTAGAGTCAAAATACATGTTAAAGGTCCGAGTGCCTCAAATAATCCTTCATGCCAAACTTTGCCACATCGAATCATTGTTTATTGATGTTAAAACTAATAATGTTTTGTTGTCTTTCTCGATCAGCGAAGTACAGCCGGGACTCTGGGATTAGCTCTGGTGACCCTTCGCCCAATAACAGTACCCCACCGAGCACCAGTGTATCCATAGATCCATCTGGCTCCATAGCACTACCCCTAGATGGTACAGACAGACCCACAGCGATTGGCAAACACTTGTACCAAAGATCTCACAGCACAACGGCTGTCGATGCTCTTCTACATTCCGCCAAAAAAGGCTCAAGGCGCCCAAGTAGGTCACAGTTGGTGTTTGATGTAAATTGTAACGGGCATACTTTTGACATGTTCAATAAAACTGAATGCATAGACTTTTGATAATGCTGATCGCATTTACTGTGTGAAGGAACTGCCGAGTTGGTAGAATGTGGTCAGGAATTGCCTTTGTTAATTCCACTCAATTCAGATTTTATCTTAGTTTACAGTTTACCAGTCAGGGGACCGTCTTACAGAAGTTATAAATTATACGCTCTACAAGTGATAATGTCAGAATCTTCATCAAATAATGATATTTTGACCTGTTAATTCATTTAATACAGTCCTTAATTATCTCCATGCCTCCAAGTTCATGTGGTAGATTCTTCCCTCAGTTATGTATAATTAACCATTCTTGCATTAGAAATCATTCTTTCTTCCTTTTGGTAAACTTTTTGTGAGACTTCCTTCCACAAACATTTAGTGGTCAATATGGGCACTATAAATTATAACTTCTCAGAGTTATTGATATATGTAGTTCATAACTTGGCTAGGTTATAATTTTTCATAACTTCTGTACGTTGGTCCCCTGATTGTTTACCAGACGATTAACGAATGATAGATCACTGACGAATGGATTTCCAAGCATCCTTGACATTAATGCTTCGTTTCTGTTTTTGCAGATACAGCCAATACGGCCACATTGACGATTTCTCCGAGGAAAGTCCGACAGATTAGTGATCCAATTCTTCAGATGTTACACCAACTCCACAAAATAATTTACATCAGTCAGGTAATTATAATTAATAATTTACAGGTTTTATTAACTTCAGGGGGGGGGGGATTCATTTTGACCCGATTCTTGTAAACCCTAACTCTGAAAACTGTCAATAATAACGTGGTATCCATCGTCAACTTTCCACTGTTGTAAACCTCTATATCCAACAAAAAAATTTGCCCCAACCATGTTTGGTATAGACTGTTCAACACCTGTCATTAGACGAGATCGTATTGTGCGATAGCGAGCTCCATCTGTCTGTGCAATATATCCAGTTTCATGTTATGAATTGGCACCAAACTTGGGGTATACCTTCCCATGGGGCAAGGAAGAACCCTATTACCCCTCAGCCCATAGGGCTGTGGAGTCTTGTCGTTGCCATGTACGTCCGGACGTCCGTCCGTCAACATTTTCTTGTCCGCTGAATATCTGCAGATCTATGAAGGCGGGCCTGACCAAACTTTGGTGAGAGCTTCCTGAATGTTGACTGAAGAAATGATTAGATTTTCAGATGGCTATGATGATTTCGTGAGTTTTAATTATTTTTTTTATTATTTATTGATGGCTCAGCTTTTGCAATGTTATCTATGCCCATCAACATGTTCTTGTCCGCTGAATGTCTGCAGATCTATCAAGTCAGGCCTGACCAAACTTTGGTGAGAGCTTCCTGAATGTTGACGGATGAAGTGATTAGATTTTCAGATGGCTATGATGATTTCATGAATTTTAATTATTTCTTTTATTTTGTTTATTGATGGCTTGGCTTTTTGCACTGTTATCTATGCCCATTGGGAAGCCTTGGTTGCATGTTTCATTTTGACTTTTGAAGGTTCCCTGATACAAGAAAGCCTGGGCCATTCAAGATTACCATTGGATGGAACTCCCCAATTCCCATATATTCTGAGAGCTTACATGATGCTACACTTGTTCAACCTATGCACTACCCTTGGGGGATTTCTCCACCCCTGGGGCACTAAATGTTAAAGTTTTGGACTTTTTCCTATTCACAGCTTCTCAGCCTGCAGTGTACATTGCTTTTTCACACACATGCTGAATCACCTAATTTTTTTCTTTTTATAGTAATAA
Organism: Hanleya hanleyi; assembly: GCA_036873755.1. Taxonomy (NCBI): domain Eukaryota; kingdom Metazoa; phylum Mollusca; class Polyplacophora; order Lepidopleurida; family Hanleyidae; genus Hanleya; species Hanleya hanleyi. The sequence goes on along the minus strand of JAVTVY010009887.1, from coordinate 22,879 downwards.
CTAACAGGTTGGTGACATTATTTTATTTCCCAAGTACAAGAGAAAATAACCAGCGAGGGGGTCCCCGCAGTATCGAACCCCTGTTAGGTTTGAATTTCATGTCGCCTTAAATGAAGGACAACATTTTTCTTCAATTTTGCTGCATCGATTTATCAGAAAGCTTTTGCACAAACCATGTTTTATTTCAGAAGTATAATATGAAATAACTGGCAGGGGAATCCCTGCAGTATTGAACCCCTGTTAGTGTGAATTTCGCATCGCCTTAAATGAAGGACAACATTTTTCTTCAATTTTGCTATTAAATCATTCTACTCCACATCATATGATTTATCTTAAAGCTTTTGCACAAAACATATTTATTTCAGAAGTGTGGTTTGAATTTCGCGTCACCTTAAATGAAGGACAACATTTTTCTTCAATTTTGCTGTTAAATCATTCTATTTTACATCATATGATTTATCCTAAAACTTTTGCATGAACCATATTTGTGTCCACACATTTAACTGGTACAACATAATGCTTCAATTTTTGTCACCAAACATGTTACTGTACCTTGGAAATTATTTAAAACGAGTGATTAGGAGAGTGTCAATCAATGTGTTTCTATGCCATTAAACTTATCACACTTGTGCAATGCATAAATTGCCACTGATAAAGCTACACTTTCTTGCATGCTGTAATCCCAGCACACCACTCATGTGAAAACGAAGTCTATTATATCTATCACTTTCATTTGAGTTTTGGGTGCCCATACGTTTTTCGGAATGCAGCCCTGATCCTACTTGACTAAAAAAAAAACAGGCTGAGGGGTCCACGCACCGTTTAGGTGCTTGCCTGCAATTCATGTATTGATTTTGATTTCAACAAGTCGAGGTCAAGGTCACTGTGCCCCAATTCAGTTCAGGGAAGTGGATTGTGATGACATTTGGGGTAGGCTTAAACTGCTGGCAAAGGGGAAGCAGCCTGTTGGTTTATCTGCTGTTTTATTCATCCACACAAATATATAAAAGATTATCCTATTTCTTCTATTTTTTCGAACAGCATTTTTAGACTTAGAAACAGAAAAATACAAGCACTGAAAAGACAGCTAATAAAATTTGTAGAATGTGAGCAGACTCTCTCTGAAGTTGTCGTCTGAATAATTACATGTAGAAGAAATAGGGTACTCTCAAAACAGAGCCGAAAGAAGTTTGATAAATCTGCAACAGATGAGATGGTTTGATTGAAGATTTTAAATAATTAATCAAACAGAGAATAATCGCAGTTACAATGTGGTAAAATGATAAAATGTGACAAGCAGCTTAAATGAACCTAATTGTCCAAGTTAGTCCACTTTCTTCCTAGGGTTGTTGTACCACTCCTTTCTGTCTTGTTCTCTAGTCTCCGTGAAATCCACACATTTCACACACCACAAAACAGTCCTGTAATCCTGTTTCGCTTCCAAAGAAGTCTGACGAAACCAATCCCAGCATCCAAGTCCAATTTCTCTACCTGGAACCAACACTATTGAAATTTTGCCCAACGATGTTGACTTCTATATCTAAAACAAAATGAATAACAATTGAGAAATTAAAGGGCTAGTACGCGTATACAGTATCATAACTTTTATTATTACTGCTTCTTCATTTCGTTATACTCCACCCATGCGATGGAGCAAATATAAACTCTATTCAATTTGAGGTCAAGGTCACTGAAAATGTCCACTCATGGTTACTTCAAACTCATGACAAAGAAGAAGCCTATTGATTTTGAGGTCAAAGGGTCATGCAGATTTCAAGGTCAGTGCAGCCTGAAGATCAGGAAATACTTGAAAATATTCATGTCCGGGCTATAGTACAGGACTGCATAAAGTGACAGAATTCAGGTATTCCTCAAACTCATGGCAAAGAAGAAACCTATTGAGTTTGAGGTGTATTCGTCCATCTTCACAAACCCAAGTTGAAGACTACACATGTTACTTTAACCGAATATCACACATATTCTTATCAAAAGATGGTTTAGTGATGTCATAGCTCTATATTCCGTGGTCCACATTAAGAGAAGTGCCCCTGTATGACCTGCAAAAGTCAACTTTAATTGGCTATTTAAAGGATATGAACATTTTCCATTCAAAAACAACCAGAGCTTGCCATATGTTGTTCAGCTTTATGAGATAAGTGCATTTATCTCATTCAGGGAAATGACGGAACCTTAGTGTAGTAATTAATCCCGTCTGGCTGTCTATTACCTTAAGTTCTCCATGTGATACTCTAACCTCGGAAGAAAAACATGTAGATTTTGAGGTCAAATGTCAAGACAGGGTCACCGAAGTCTCATAATATTAAATCCTGCCACTGTGTGGGGCGTGTGTTGAAGTCCCATGGGTTCTCCTCTTTGTCACTATGCCATGAATAAAAATGTGGAAAGCATTGTGGAGTACTATCACAATGATAACTGTATATTAAAGCACAGTGAATCTTTCTGGACTGTGCCCAGAATACCATTCCAAGAAAGGACCAACAAGCTAACATTTAAGATAACCCTGGTAACCTCCAGTAGAAAATATACCGCTTCGTCGATTAAAAATTAAAAAAACCGAGCTCAAGTGGACAGTCGGGTGTCAGTACATCGCCCGCTACTGTAGTACAAATTGCCCATCAAGGGGTGCAAATATGAAAAATTTACAATTAAAATGTTGTATGTTCTTTCCTACTGATGGCACACTGCAAGTGTATTAAATATAATGTGACTATCTGTTTCACTGTACGTAGCTGCCGCCGGTGCTGTGTCCTAACCCTAGGCGGCGTGCCATCGAGAGGTTCAAGAGGGCACTGTTTGCGCCACAGAGTACGTCCTTCAATCTGAAGAATGAGCTCAAAAAGGTGAGTAATTCTGTTGTTTTCAGGTTCATTAGTACATTTAATGGATGGTCGCCAGCAATCCTTTTATCCGTTCATTGTTGAAATCTGCTTTATCAGATGAATTGGCGTCTTCATTTCGCCAAACCAATTTCTATGTTCCCATTTCAAACCTGTCTTGATATATCTATCTTCAGTGTTCAAAATCGAAGATGTAAATTTCACCTGAAAATGAGAGACGAACCAATCAGAACCCATCGGTCGTTTTTACCCCTCAGTCCATAGGGCTGTGGGGTCTTGTCGTTGCCATGTCCGTCCGTCAACATGTGTTCTTGTCCGCTGAATATCTGCAGATCTATTAAGTCGGGCCTGACCAAACTTTGGTGAGAGCTTCCTGTATGGTGACTGATGAAATGATTCAGATGTTTATGATTTTTAATTATTTTTTATTGATGCTCAACTTGTGCACTGCTATGCCCATCAGGAGCCCTTGGTTGTATGTTGCATTGTGACTTTTGAGGTTCCCTGTTTCCTAGAAGTTCTGTGTAGCGGACCATTCGAGATTTAGACCATCTGGAGATATGCCCATCGGGAACCCTAGGTTGTATGTTGCATTTTGACTCTTAAGGGTTCCTGGATTCCAAGAAGCCCTGTGTAGCGGTCCGTTTGAGATTCACACCATCTGAGAATGGTTATCATTGAATGGAACCTCAAGGCTTTAAATTAATTCACAAAACTTGTTACTGCAGGCTCTGGTACTTTAATTCCTCACCAAGTAGGTCAGTTGTCCAGATTCTTAGGTTGTGTAACCAGTTCTATTTGCTGGCAGCACTCGGTCATATGCATTAATACTCGAGTATAGAATGATATCTCTGCCTTTTGCAACCGGGAACTTTTGATATGGCCTGTTATACTGAAAAAATTTAATAATGGTAATTGCACAGCTTCGTTCTTTAGATGTCCCGTACACACGAACAATTATTTCTGGTTGTGATACAGGTGTTCATGTTATTTTTGGGGGCCAGTTGAATTTTGCTGTATCTCGCAATACACAAGGACCAGTTTACATCGAACATTGTAAAACTGTCAATGAAAACTGGGTCGTATGTTCAGGTAAATCCTCTAATAATTCAACCACCCTCTAAAATGATCATTCAATGCGGACTATTGTTAACTTTCTGCTCCAATAAATTTGATGGGAAATCATCTTCATAATCATTACACCAGGCCAGTTTCCACTTTTCCATTTCAAACTTCCCTTGATATATCCGGCTCTTCATTGTTCAAGAAACCTATAAATAGACATGATACGTCACTGACCTCCAAACCATTTGAACTTCGAAATGTGCCATGGAAGAGTATTATCATGATTATTGATTGGTTGGTTGGTTGTTTGAAGTTTAACGTCGCACCTGACCTTATTGGTCACACAGCGACGATGACCCAAACACACATACCCTAGCAAAACCCTAACGAAAAAAAATTGGCTGACCTAGCTACTTGAGGATGATGTCACCCTACACAACATGAATTGCAAACACCTAAAAGGTACGCTGACCCCTCAGCCCATTTTTTTTCTGGTCATGTAGGATATGGTTTGCGTGATATACATGTATGTACCATACATATAATAGACTCCAATCCCTGCGTACAAAGTTCACATTCACGACTGCTCGGCCTATTCCGTCGAAGTCATAGTACCTCGTGCAATAATGGTGTAAGGATTTTATAGCCTATTAAGAAAGTACCCAGCTCTGTTCCTTGTCCACTTACCTATTTTTGCGGCGGGATTACAGCATGCATGAAAGTGTAGCTTGATCAGTGGCAAGAAAGATCATGCATGAGCAAGTATGATAACAGGTTATTGGCATAGAAACACATTGACTGACATGTGCCCACCATTATTATTTGGAGGGCGGGGGGGTACGTAAACAGGTTCAAAATTGATGTGGGTCCGGCCAGAAATAGGCTATCCTAACCTAGTTTTGAATAATTTCAAAGATACCCTAATATGTTCGGTGAAGAAAATAAAAACATTATGTTGTACCAGTAACAAATAATTGCGACAGTTGACTGCTCAGAATGAAACAGTCGGGACACTCACAAATTATGCCTATCTTTAGTAATCGCCTAAAACAGTAATAAAAAGAAATTTTGAAGATTGAATTTTTTGGACAGCGTGAAATTGTGAAAGTGAAAGCTGTGAAATGCATCTAATCTTTCAAATATTGGTTAGTTGTGGACAGTATTGCATGAAAACAGCCGGAATCTCTGGTGGAACTCAAATCTCTCATTGCTACAGTGCTGCTTGCTCTCCTTTGCTCGATAAAATTATGTAAGTTTACCAGCAAACTACTAACAATAACAACCTGATCTCCATGGTAACGGAAGTAATACAGTGGACATGCGCTGTTCAGCGTCTCCGCGTGATACTGTGCTTTCAACATGGATGCCGATATGGATTCCTAGCAGTACGGGACGAGGTACTAATGTCCTACATCATCCGAGACTGACAACGTTCAATGCACTCGGACAAATTTTCACCAATATACTATCTATGAAACTTTGTCCACAGTTGTGGAATACTTCACGAGAGCATCTGGATTTCTGTTCCATGCACACAGATATAGATGAATGGACAAGGAACTCAGGTGCGTGCATGGAATTGTCCTGAAACCTGACGATGTAGGATAAAATGCCACTTCTATCTCTGGTGGGACTGGTGGGAATCTTTACACCATACAATTAGCCTGTCACCTCCCTCATCATCATGTAACATGACATCAACTTAATTGCCAGCTCGATGTCCCTGGACTGGCACAGTCGGAAGAGCAAGCTTTAAGTTGATGTATTGGACTTCACGCCTTGCGTCACATGTACTTTGCTGGACAAGGACAAAATAGTTAGTTTCGTGTTACATAATTGATTTTAGATTTCTGTTGGTGTCACTGAATAGGCAAGCTTATACATATCTTCATGTTAATTCATGTTTTCTTTTTCATCACAGCTACTTCAAGGTTCCAGGGAGATTATAGATCTGAATTTGGGACTTGCGGACACTTTAAGACGGAGGGAGAACAAAACCAGTGAACAAGACGTGCTGCTCTTCAATGCTGATAACTTGGGTAACTATATTAAGACTTTGGGAGATGTACAATATAGTCATCCCTCTAATAATTCAATCACAAGAAGTGAAATTTCCTACCATTAAATGTGGGTTGATGAAATTTGTTGAGCCCAACTCACACTACGAACATTTTGTCGTATTAGAACAGAACAGTTTGTTCGTGTTTTTGTTCGTGGTAACCTCACACTGCGAACATTTTCTCTTGACCGCCAGTCGCCGCGATCAAGCAGCGAGGCTGCCGCTCATGTGATGTGTTGTCATGTGAGAGCGGCTTCGTCACATGACCGACAGCTGCCAGTTGATTGGATAACTGTTGGTAAATGTTCGGAAACATGTTCGCGATCACCACACACTGAAGACAAAACTGTTTTGAGGACGAAAACATGTTCCGAAAATCAAACATGTTTGATTTCACGAACTTGTGCCTCGAACAGAATGTTCGTGTTTCTGGGCAACTCACACTGTAGACAAAACATGTTCTGAGCAGTGTTTTTGTTCTAATACAAAACAAAATGTTCATAGTGTGAGTTGGGCTTTATTAGAAGAAGCAGATAATCCATTACTTCTTTGTTATTTCACTGATTTTAAATGGATCAAATTTATTAGAACAGCCAATTAAATTGTGTCCCCAACATTGGGGGTGATTGAATTATTGGAGGGATTACTGTAGGCATGACAGGGAACAGATCTTGTGAATAGTGACATTATTACTTCTTCAATAAAACAGATGGCAACTGGTATTGTAGAAATATTTCTGTTTGTCCCTCGATGCCCGACTTTCGTATTGGCATGATTGGGGTCTGTTCGTCCATCCGACTTCGTTTCCGGACAATAACTTCTGGAAAGCTGAACAGAACCTTTCAAATTTGGTATGTGGGTGCCTCGCCTCAAGATCTCGTTTGGGATTGTTTTTCATGCCGTGGCACCACCTGGGGGGCCGAATTAAAATTCCATTTCCGGACAATAACTTCTGCAAAACTGAACGGATTCTTTTCAGATTTGTTATGTGGGTACCTTGCCTACCCACCTATAGGTGGGCCGAGTTAAAATTTTGTTTCCAGAAACAAAATATTATGAAAAGCTGACCGTATTAGGGCAATTCAGTAATTGTCAGTATACCTTGCCACTGAATCTCACTTGGGATTGCTCTCCATGCCAGGAACTGAACATTACAGTTCCAAGCCACATCAATTGTTTCAATGTCGAGTTTTCATTGAAAACTATGGCATAGCCTATAATCCTTTCGGTGGGAGGAGGACTAGTTGACAAATACTGCAGAATATTCAACTGGTTAGGCAGAACTACATCTCTAAACTGGAGGTAAAAAAAGTTGTTTTTGTCTGATAAAGCCAAAAATATATTGAATTATGAGATATCCACCATGCTCCCCGAGGGTTCATACTCCATGTAAAAATCACGAGACAATACATACAATAGCCAAGTCTGGGGGCAACAATATGTCTAGATTTGAGCATTTTCAGCTGCACAAAGACTCCGATACTTCATGTATGAAGCTATTGTCTACCTTCCCGAGGGTAGTGGTCGGGTTGAATAAGTGTAGCATGATGTAAGTTCCCGGAATATATGAGGGTATGTGGGACTCAGTGCCCCAGGGTGGGGACATTCAACCCATCCGCTATCCGCGAGCATATAAGTATATGATGATGATGTAAGCTCTCAGAATATCTGATAGTATAGTCGGGCGAAGCTTAGTTTAGAAGATATAGGGTAGGGCTCGATGCTCCAGGGGTGGAGACATGTTCCCCGAGGGTAGAGGATGGGTTTAATAAGTGTAGCATGATGTAAGCTCCCAGAATATATATGAGGGTATATGGGGTCGGATAAACTTAGTTTAGGAGATAACGGGTGAGGCTCGGTGGCCCAGGACAGCAGATGACTTCAATAAGTGCAAGCATCTGGAATATATGAGGGTTCAGCGGGGGGCTTAGTTCAGGTGACAGAGGGTGAGGCCGTGGACAGGAATATAGAATATTTGTTTGCAAAACTGTTTTATAACTGGGAATATCCATATGAACATATAGTTTCTGTATACTCCATTAATATTCTTAAGTTGATTACGAGGACCTTTGGTACTTACTTTGGAACATCTACTGACATAAGGGAGATTAAACCCAAGGCCATCTCTAGGGGGGGTGATTGAGTGCGCTCAGCCGCACACACAGTATGGGGCTCTGTGATAAGTAAGCATAGGTAATGACCCCCTCTCAAGAAATCCTGGAATTCAAAAAAAAACCCAAAACAATGCATCATAATGTTAATGGCTTGCTAAAATATTCACCAGCATGGCTGTGTTTATGAAATTACTGAAAATTATATAAACAGCACATGGGATACATGCCCCAATATGCATAACTGACGACCTGTTCTTGTTTCCTATTTACATATTTACAGTGACGAGTAACTACGACCCTGATTACAAGGATGTGGGCGTGAGCTATGAACAAATACAGACAATGATCGAGGCCACCCTGGTGGAGAGTGGATACTATGACATGTCTCCGGCCAAGAATCGCCCCCAGCCCCTTGGGCCCATTGGAAGTATGCCATCCCTCAGCTGATGGTAGTGGAAAAGGGGCAAAATTATTTCGCCCCCGCTCTTCCAGGCCTTTTGGAAGCAGGGCTTCGTTTCGGGGGTCTTTCAGACTCTCTAAATTTGCGAAATTTAACATGAGTGAGACAGGATTGAGGCGAAACTCTGAAAAAGTACTGCATCCAGAAAGTGAATCAATTGTGGTGACTGTCTCTCTCTCCAATGGCCAGTCAGTGAGTTAGTCGCTTGACTTGGCAGACCTGACACTTCACCCAGTTAAATTATCCGGACACTGGGCCAATTAGTCCTGGATCTATCCTCTTAATGCTGAGAGCCGAGCGAGGTAGCTTCAAGTTCTGTTTTTTGGGGTTGGTCAATTTTCTTTATGTACATGTCTGTATGGACTTGAAAGCTGGCTAGAAAGGTACTTGATTTTCTCTGTACCTGGAAATCTACTCCCGTACTTCTTTTAGTCTTATTAAAATAATTACTTAATTAACACCGTTAGAATAGTGTACATGAACATGTAAATTTTAACTGGGCCATGTTACAGACTCATCATTTTGAGTGACTTAATGTCTAAACTGCTGCTATTTTCTGTGTATCTATATCATGAAATATTCCATAGAAACCTGCTGCTGTATAACCTTTTGTTGTTCAGTTTTAGATAATATATGCCCCATCAGAACATTCTATTGGGTTATTGAAAAATGGTACAATATCTGTTCTCCATGGACGGCACACTGGCAACTGTCCTCGAGTTGCAGTATGTGACCCCCCCCCCCCAATCCTCAGAACAACATTCGGATGAAGGGGACCAAGAAACCCTGATATTGGTGAGAATTGGTGAAGGCGGGTGGGGGATATTAAAGTGCCAGGAACACAGTACTCGACACAAGACATGAAAATAGATGGATGGACAAAGAACTGAGGTCTGCGCGTGGAGACCTGCTATCCTCCCAATTATATTCTTTAAAGAATTTTTGCTTAACAGTTCAATGAATAAGCTTGCCTTCCTGTATGTGTGATTTTTAAGGTTTATTGGTGAGATTTTAAATTGATTTGAATTATTATAATTATACCGGTATTGTTATAATTGTAGGGTTCTATGATCATATATTATTAACTCAAGCTAAAACACTCTTCCGTCCCAATTTGTGAGTGAGCTTTAGCCTATTTAAGATTTTTACTTTATTTAATCTCTTGATTATACTGAAATTGTTCGATATTTAATATATACACCTGGATGCTATTGCCTCCGATACAAAACCACCCCAATGTTGTGATTCTATTTTACTGCCATGTGCTTTTAACTTGATGAATGTTTACCCATGTTTGGGGAGTGAATTTATACATATGATAATGAATTGAGGGATAAATGATCTTGTACATGATAAACAAATTTGCTTACAGATAATACCCGTTCAGATACATGAATTTTCCACACCAAAACTCACTGGTCATGTTTTGTGTATGCGTAAATGTGTATTATCCGTCCCAGTTTTGGCCAGTGTATTGTTCGTCCAATGTTTAAGTGTTGGTGTTACCAATTTCGTATTGTCGTTGCCTCCGTCGTCTGTCCGTCTGTCCGTCTGTCCATCTGTCCATCATATCATTGTAAACACATTATCTCAAAAAGTCCTTCACTTACAACAATGAAACTTCATACAGTTGTTTAATACAGCCAGTACCAGAAGCCTATTGAAAGTCGGTGCCATTGGATGTGTTTTTCAGGAGTTATGCCCCTTCATACATGTCTGGCTGTTTTTATCCTTGTAAACACATTATCTCAAAAAGTCCTTCACTCACAACAATGAAACTTCATACAGTTGTTTAATGCAGCTAGTACCAGAAGCCTATTAAGTCGGTGCCATTGGATGTGTTTTTCAGGAGTTATGCCCCTTTATACATGTCTGTCTGTTTTTATCCTTGTAAACACATTATCTCAAAAAGTCCTTCACTCACAACATTGAAACTTAATACAGTTGTTTAATACAGCCAGTGCCAGAAGCCTATTGAAAGTCGGTGCCATGGGATGTGTTTTTCAGGAGTTCACACAAACCTGTGTGGATTGCTGTGAATAGACAGTAATCGTTCGACTACATCTACTATAGGTAATCACTGCTCTATTGCTATATTGTTTTGTCTGTCTACGATCTATATCATACAGGTAAAATTATGCTCACCCCAAATATGTGAGTTGTTGGGGTCAGAAACATTATTTCCACAATTGCTCTGGGCCCGGCCCGAGGGGTCCCGATGGCGACAGCCACATGTCTACATTGTGTACTCCTATATTTCTCACATTTCGAGCATAATGGATTTTTGGCAATACATTGTACAGTGGAACCAATTTCTCACAGAGCTGTGAAGTTGTGCCCTTGTGCTTTGCAAATAACATGCAAGGTATTGGAGATTAGAAACTATTTTCTTGAAATTTCAGAAGGAAAATGCACAAATTACAGACACATTTCACTGCTCTGAGAAAACTGGGCTCCGATATTTTGATGAAAGGCTCGTATATATTATATGTGTGCATTGTGTGATGTATCATATTGCAAATAACCTCTTGTGCTGTGTTTACCGTATGTCCTAGCCTGATCTTACCTGTATGTGTGTGATATTGTATGTCTCCAGGGTATATGTTAGGCCACTGTTTACTTAATTGTTTCTCGTAACGTTGCTTGTAAATATACACATGCTGAGTGCGATCATTATTAACTTGCAAACCAATTGTATACAAATATGAAGAAAATGAGGAAGTTTTACTCATGCAAATGTAAATCCCTCATGCATTTTAATTATTTGCCCTCAAAATATAGATGAGGGCTGGTTACGGGAAACGAACCATTAATTATCAGCGGCCTTTACAGTGATGACCCAGGTTCATCCAATACTGTAGTGTGTATGTGTGTATTGGAAGTCCCAGGTTTTCATATTTATGTTATGGTAAATGCTCTAAATAATCCGAAATTTTTGCGCGGATCTTCGCTAGGTGCCACTATAGAGAACAAAGAAGAGTACTGACCCGTGACATCTGCTGTGGTTTGTATAAATTCACTTTGTCCTGTCTATAATAACACAGGATGATATTTTCAACTGGTGATAGCTGGCATATTTTCATGTAATATTTGACAAATGTACTGTATTCCAAGAAAGTGTCCTATGTATAAATTTATGCCAGCTATCACCAGTTATATTGTCCTGGGTTAATAGATAGGGCAAAGCAAATTTATACGAGCCAGAGCTGATATCATGGTTCAGTACAGCTTTTTTTTTTCTCTCTCTAGCCGAGACCTGGGCGAATACTTATTGTGCAAATGTTCCATTCAATTTTCTATCACAGAAAGCTGACCAAATGATATAGTTCAGTACATTTTTGGGGCCACAGTGACCTTGACCTTTGGTCTCGACTTACAATTAGTATGCGGTATATTTTTGTAATTTGAGGTCAAAGGTCACTGTGGTACAACTTTTGTGATACATTAGGGGAGACAATGTGTTGCATACCAAACTGCAACCCCCCAAAAAATCAGGGAATCATTGAGATGGTGTTGGGTTCCAAAGCAGAGGTCAAAAGATTAAGGTCAGGGTCACTCAGGAAATTGATGATAAGGTATTAAAACTCCCAATTCAGGGATGTGGAATGTGACCAAATCTCATGTATACCACCAAGTCAGGGTGAACATATACTACGAGACAATCTAATTAAAATTATATCCTATCTGCTCCCCTGTTTGGATATGTCGCTTGTAGAATCTGACTGGCTTGCGCTAACGCGATAACTCTTCATAGTGCTTTGAAGGGAACATAATGGTAGGGGCTTTTTCGTTAGCCATGCCAGGCTGATGGTGGGTAAGCCATCTCCTGATGTTGCCGCTCTCCAGCCAGATTGGCACCATAAAGCGGGGTAGAAATATGGACTGGTCCTTGGCAAAAACCTTCGTTTAAAGCACATACCTAACCCTATCCCCCTCCACGTCTGCAAGTAAAGTAGTTAAAATGTGACCGTGATGTCACAAGACTATTAAATATGCATGACCTGGGCGCTCTGAACACCAAATTCAATTGAAATCAGTAAGATCCTACATTAGCGACACATATGATTGGGGAGCATTGGTAGGATATTAATTTATTAGAGCATTTCCACAAAGTGGATGCTCTTATGTTTTCATGAGAAACGGCTCCGCCGGATCCGCCGCCGCCGCGACTTTAAACGTGAATATCTCTAAAACCGTTAAATATTTTCGGGTCATACTTGGTGTGCTATCTCCTTAGGCCTGGGAAATTTGTCTGGTTGTATTTTGATACCTGCTGCTCAACACTAGGTGGCGTTGTAGTCAGAGCATATGTAAACCTTTCTCTGACGATTTCGTCTGAACGGCTTGTCTGATTTCTTTGAAATTTTATTACCATGGTCTCGAAGGATAGTCAATGTGCTGAAAAGGTTTTGGTGTAGCTGGCATAATTATAAAGGCAAATTTTTTGCATCTCAAAAAAAAAAGTTTTTCGTGAAATGAAAATTCACCAATTCGCTTGAAGAAATATTTAAAAACTGTTCTATTCTACGTTGCCAAGCATAAATATAGGATTGCCGACATGATAATTCCCTTTCGGTGCGAACCAAATTGCCATTTAAATGAAAAATCGCATTTATCTGACTTGACGACAAAACCTCTATAACTATTATCATGATTAAAGTTTTTTCCATTGAACTCTTATGTGCCATCTCCCTAGGGCTTTAGATCTCACCCGCTTGTTTTTCGTGACATTTGGTCATCACTAGGTGGCGCTATAGACATGAATGCAGATAAACATGTGTAACATCTTATCTTCTGAACAACGTGTTCGATTTCCATGTAATTTGGGTATAATGATCTTGCAAGATAGGCAAAGAACTGACAAGATTTTGGTGGTGTTGGCGAATCATGGAGAGTCATTTTTGCATTTCAAAATAAGATTTTCTTTTCACAAAAATGGAAATTTGCTTCTTAATCAGGGAAAAGTAATTCTGTTTTGCTGAACATGATCATAGCATTCCCAGTGTTATAACTTACATCTCTTGTGAGCCAAATGGCCATTTTTTTTTAAATATATGAAATTCTCACGAATCATGGAGACGCATTTTTGCATCTCAAAATAAGATTTTGTTTTCACAAAAATGGAAATTTGCTTCTTAATCAGGGAAAAGTAATTCTATTTTGCGGAACATGAATGTAACATTTCCCGTGTTATAATTCACATCCCTTGTAGGGCCAAATGACCATTTTTTTAAATATATGAAATTCTCATGACTTGAGTCCAATATCTACATTCCCCAGGCCACATCTGAGGATTTTGCTTCATCGTGTAGGTTTGTGATATTGTTTATCATTGGATGGCACTATAAACAGTAAATGTTTTTAGCACAATTTATTGGCATTTAATCTGTTTATGAAGTTTATTATTGTCAGACAAAGGCCTGAAAGTTGGTTTTTTTTTTTTTTGAAATTGAAGGATCACCTCTCATACGGATTTTGCAGCCCATCAACATAATGTTTGATTTATATCTCATTATACATTCTTTTTTTTTCAATTACTAATTTTATTAACAGTATGGTTTTAAAATGGATTGAAAGGACATTGGTGCTGTTAGCGCTGGCATAATCATTTGGCATAGGGTAAAGTCAGCTAAATATATCTTAGTCTAGGCTGCATCAGTGGATGGTCAGTATGGAGAATTTGAGGATTCAAGTGAGCTTGTTGTCAGGCCATTATATTCTGCTTTACCTTTCAGGCCTCATATTGAGGCCTGTATGTTGACTATTCTCAGGTAATAAAACCTGTAATGGTTGACTTATTGCGTAATGCAATTTACATAAGTGGACTAGTACACCCCTTGTGTCAACAAAGTAAACACTTCATTTCCAGAATTAGTGTGATTTCTCTCTCCATTACTGATATAATAATTATGTCTCCCCCAACTATGTTGGGGGGAGACATCTAGTGTTTGTGCTGTCTGTCTGTCTGTCTGTCTGGTTGGATGTCTGGATGGATGTCTGTCCGTCCCCTTGCCTTGTCTGCAAGATATCTTGAGAACTACTGGATGGAATTTCACCAAACTTGGATGGAAGCTTCATTGGGATAGCCCCCTCATTTGATTAGGTTTGGTGTATGTGCGTGCATTCATCCGTGTCCGGTGTCCGTCCGTCCGTCCATCTACTTGTACATGTATATACAGGCCTTGTCTGCAAGATATCTTGAGAACTACTGGACGGAATTTCACCCCACTTGGATGGAAGCTTTAGTGGGATAGCCCCCTCATTTGATTAGATTTTGGTGTGTGTGCGTGCATTCATCCATGTCCGGTGTCCGTCCGTCCGTCCATCTACTTGTACATGTATATACAGGGCTTGTCTGCAAGATATCTGGAGAACTACTGGATGGAATTTCACCAAACTTGGATGGAAGCTTCATTGGGATAGCCCCCTCATTTGATTAGGTTTTGGTGTATGTGGGTTCATTCATCCGTGTCCGGTGTCCGTCCGTCCGTCCATCTACTTATACATGTATATACAGGGCTTGTCTGCAAGATATCTGGAGAACTACTAGATGGAATTTCACCAAACTTGGATGAAAGCTTCATTGGGATAGCCCCCTCATTTGACTAGGTTTTGGTTTGTGTGCATGCATTCATCCGTGTCCGGTGTCCGTCCGTCCGTCCATCTACTTGTACATGTATATACAGGCCTTGTCTGCAAGATATCTTGAGAACTACTGAACGGAATTTCACCACACTTGGATGGAAGCTTCAGTGGGATAGCCCCCCTCATTTGATTATGTTTTGGTGTGTGTGCGTGCATTCGTCCATGTCCGGTGTCTGTCCGTCCGTCCATCTACTTGTACATGTATATACAGGGCTTGTCTGCAAGATATCTGGAGAACTACTGGACAGAATTTCACCAAACTTGGATGGAAGCTTCATTGGGATAGCCCCCTCATTTGATTAGGTTTTGGTGTATGTGCGTGCATTCATCCGTGTCCGGTGTCCGTCTGTCCATCCATCTACTTGTACATGTATGTACAGGCCTTGTCTGCAAGATATCTTGAGAACTACTGGACGGAATCTCACTCCCCTTGGATAGAAGCTATAGTGGGATAGCCCCCTCATTTGATTAGGTTTTGGTGTGTGTGCGTGCATTCATCCATGTCCGGTGTCCGTCCGTCCGTCTACTTGTACATGTATGTACAGGCCTTGTCTGCAAGATATCTTGAGAACTACTGGACGGAATCTCACTCCCCTTGGATAGAAGCTATAGTGGGATAGCCCCCTCATTTGATTAGGTTTTGGTGTGTGTGCATGCATTCATCCATGTCCGGTGTCCGTCCGTCCGTCTACTTGTACATGTATATACAGGGCTTGTCTGCAAGATATCTGGAGAACTACTGAACAGAATTTCACCAAACTTGGATGGAAGCTTCATTAGGATAGCCCCCTCATTTGACTAGGTTTTGGTGTGTGTGCCTGCATTCGTCCAGTGTCCGTCCGTCCGTCCATCTGCTTGTACATGTATATACAGGCTTTGTCTGCAAGATACCTTGAGAACTATTGGATGGAATTTCACCAAACTTGGATGGAAGCTTCATTGGGATAGCCCCGCATTTGATCAGGTTTTAGTGTATGTGTGCATGCATTCATCTGTGTCCGATGTCCGTCCAACCGTTCATCTACTTGTACATGTATATACAATGAAAATCGCTTCTTTGTAATTAATATTTTTAGATACGCAGCTTTGTTTAAGATACTTATTGCTACATTCATTTTATAGCACTTTCCCTTAAATTATGTGCCCATTCAAGGCAAGGTGGGAGGTTGGGGGAGACGTATGTTTTTGCCCAAAAAAACAACCAGCATAGGCTTCATGCCGGAGCGGCAACTCAAGGGTCAAAGCGGAACCTCTAGTTTGATCCTGTTCCCAAGTCCATTTCTTTATCTCCAGTGGCTGTGAAGGCTTGGGCTTCCAGATGTCTGGGGATGCATTCTGGCCAGTTTTCAATGAATAAAATCACAAATTATCACTCAGTTAATGCTGTTGAACATACTGTTGCATTTTGACAGCATAATTACAAATGCTGATAATTATTTCTTGAACTGAAAAAGTAGAAAGATTTTTGAAGTGAAACTAATACATACCTGCTATATGGCACATCCCACCTGGGAAATTTTTACATGTATATCTAATTGAAGTAATCCATTGGAACCACTGATGATTTTCCAATAATAGAGAAGAAAAGCAACTCCAAGTAGGGATGACAATTTCATTCTGTATATTTCACTGTTAGTTATAGCATCTTCAGCAGTGAGCAAAGTTACAAACAGCTCCATACGCACAGTATATACAAGGCATAATGTGATCTTAGCCAATACACATTTATGAATAGGTGAGCCAGTAAATTATGTCAGGCAGGTTGGACGGATATTAAAATGCTGTCATTTTCAGAAATTTGTTAAATGTTAAGCGATGACCTGACAGCGATCTACAAATGGTGTGATTCAGGTAATACAATACACACTCTAATTGATGAAAACAATACATAATCTTCTTATCTGGCAAGAACTAAGTAAACTGCACAAATGAATAAAGTATGGTGATATAGTGGGTATGTACCTACATTGAATATTTCTACATGTCATGAAGTTTGGATAAGGACTGTCATTTTAAGATAATATAGGTATAATTTTCTTGGCAATCCACATCAGAATTGATGGAATCCTACAAATGTAACTCGCATGTTTCATAATTGTATATTCCCATGCGAGTTACAACAATTGTGGATTGTGTATTGTAACACCTGAATCACACTATTTGTAGATCGCTGACCGGTCATCGCTTAACATTTAACAATTTCTGAAAATGACGGCATTTTAATATCCGTCCAACTTGACCGATATAATTTACTGGCTTACTATTCATAAATGCGTATTGGCTAAGGTCACATTATGCCTTGTATATATACTGTGCATATGAAGCTGTTTGTAACTTTGTTCAATGCTTAAGATGCTGGAACTAATAGCAAAATATACAGAATAAAATTGTAATCCCGGCTACTCGGAGTTGCTTTTCTTCTCTATAATAGAAGTAAAATGGTGTGTTTTGGTGCATTTTGACAGAATATTTAGACTTTGAAGATGATATGTAACGATGCCCCAAAATGAACTGAATTTTCCATGTTATCTGTTTGTCTGTCTGTCTGTCTCTGTCTGCCCATCTTTCTTGTCATACTACATATGCAGCTGGTGATGATCAGAAGCCTAATTAATGAAATTGACTGACCTTCACCTGTTTTATCGAGGTCAAATTTATTATTAGAAAGGAGTGAAGATGGGCTCTCCAAATTCATCATACTTGTGCAATTGGTGACGGACTACAAGCCTATCCCAGTTGACTGAACCTATTTTCTCGAGGTTATATACTTTATATTATGATATAACATGAAATATAGCTAGGCATTCTAAATTGATACCACATATGCAACTGATGATGGACCTGAAGTCAATGAATAGGACTGACATTGACCTATTTTCTCAAGGTCAAAAACTATGTTAAGTCACATGTTAACTGCCAACATACACTCCAAATGTATTTGTTGTGGCTGTGGTTGTCTTTCAGAACAATCTAGCGAATTTTGCATACATGTGTTCCAACAGCCTCAACAGCCCTGCCCCCTGTGCAGACGTTTTGGTCTTTGGTATATGTTGGCATATGTGGGAAGTTGATGCTGGGTCGACATCGGGCCTTACAGACTAGTCTTTTGTGTTAAATGTCGTCATTTTCATCTGATGACGATACAGCTCGCCAATCCCCAGTGTACGAGTTGTCACAGCGAAACAGCTCACCAGTTACCAATATGCGAGTTGTCAGAGCATTTCCATCATAGCTCTAGATTTGTATCTAATACCACTTATGCCGGTGCTAGGGGCCGTGTGGTCATATCATCCAAGTTGCCACATGAACAGGTACAATAAAAGCGTACCTGAGATACAACACATATCACGAATCGTTAGATTCTTGGTATGTGCTTTAGAATAGGTTAACCGGTAGACTATGCTGAGAAGTCATGTGGCCCTGCCAGTATGTCGGCACCTCTTCCCACTTCCTTTATATGTGTTGTAATTCAACAGTAACTTAAATTATGCTGTATAGGCTGAGCTGTTGAAACACCCTCCATTTCCTAGCTCTGACATATGGTACCCATATTTCGACAGTGATGCAATGACAGAGTGATAGATCACAGCCAGTGAAGGTTCCTGATTTACATTGAATGTCATTATTGCCTAAGTAGTATTAGTAGCATTTTACAACAACAACAACAACAATTCGCTGACTAACAGTGAAAAATTATAGTGAAAGGTATTTATTTTTTGTTGTTTGGCATTTTTATTTGCTGTCATTGTTTCAGGTAGAATACAGCAGCCTAATTCATACAATCAGGAATAAGAAGGGGGTAAAAGTATTTATGTTCAAACTTTCATTGGGAATATAAAAGTGGCAATTTGACATTTTATTTTTATTAGATTTTTTAATGTTAGTGGGCCCATGAAACGCAAAATAAAGTTGGTGTTGCCTCACACTGGGTTTTGGCCATTGGTGAAGAAATCCCTTCGCAGAGGCACTACTACCAGGGATGATTCCTGATTGCTCATCCCCCAGGGGTATGTGCCCCATCCTCTGTCCCATCCTAAAAAAATTGCCACCTCTAGTAGGGGTTGTGCCCAAATTGGGGAGATCTAAAGCCCTGTGAGTACCAAATGTGTTACAAAATTATCTGGGGAAATGCTCTACGCCCGTGTTTCACACGAGCTTTCATTAAGATTGACTATGAGATGTGATCTCCCCAGATCTAGATGGTGCATCTCGGATACACCTCAACATTAAGAGGGGGGAAAACAACTTGAATTCTCAAACAGGGCAGTGCATGTTTTTGGGGTGTAATAATAATTCAATGCCCCGATCAATCAGTGGTTTCTAAAATCATTGAAATACATGCAATGAAGAACTAATGGATTATATGCATAATTTTGAACCCTGTTTACAACTTCCTGTTCCAATAACTTTGGTCACCCCCTGATTATATGGGGGAAAATTTCATTTTCTGTGACTGGATTATTATAGGGAGTACTGTACGTTGGCTCTTGTCTTTCTAGCTGTGATTTCTTTTCATTAGCTGTGATTTCTTTTCATATCATCGCAGTAACGAGCACCTGGGCTAGACCCAAATGTCTGGGAATGATTTAATTATGTGAATGTTTACCTTGTTCAAGTAAGTAGATCTACCTCCTTAGTTTCAGTTTCCGTCTCTGCCATGAAAACGGATGATTAATTACATAATTCTGTCCTTCAGAAATATACTGTCTTTTATATTTCCTATTGTACTCCAAAGTTGTATTTATCAGTAAATACCATTTCTCTAATCCCTCCATTGTAATACATAGCAGCCTGTACCCTCATGTAAATGTTTCCGTCCCAATGCTGAATCTAAATGCAGTTGAATATATTTATTGAATGGAAATGTATGTGAATATAACTGTTTCCGTCCATGGAGCAAATACCTTTTTGTTTTGCATAGTTTTTTTTGTGAGGTGTTTCGCCTTCATGAACTATTTTATTCATTTTGTCATCTGATGAATAAAGCAATCATTTCTCAGAATCAGTATCTTGTCAGTCCATTGTCTATTTAAAGATATAATCTAGGCTAAAATCGATATCGATGTCTCTTAAACTTGACGAAAGTAAACATGTCACGACATCTGAGACATTTGACCACAAAAAAACTTCTACCATTCATGAGAAAATGGAAGGAATTGCTTTTTACCCCTCGGCCATTTCGGCCTCGGGGTATCGTCGTTGCCATGTACGTCCGTCCGTTAACGCATTTTAGGCAAAACCGCTTGAGATACAACCACCAAATTTTCAACACTTATTTATCTAGTGAAAGTGGCTTCCCTCGGCCCATATTTTACAGAGTTCTGCCCCTTTACAGATATATTAATTTTTATTTCTGTCCTATATGCCTGAATGTAACCAACTATATCTGCAGAACTGTGTTCGGTATAGCTACTATATTTTGGAAACTTATTTATATCGTTGTATTCTACAAGCCAACAAAGGATTACTCGCCTCGGCTTATGGAGTTATGCCCCTTTCGGATGTAATAATTTCCGATTTTGTTATCTGTAGGCCTAGTTGAATGTACAAGTTATATCTGCAGATCCGTGTTCGGTACAGCTTATTCGTCTCGGTTCTTATTTTACTGTAGTGCTAAGACGCCTATCGAAAGTGGCTCCCCTCGGCCCATACTTTACAGAGTTATGCCCCTTTACTGATATATTAATTTCTATTTCTGCCCAATATATGCCTGAATGTAACCAACTATATCTGCAGAACTGTGTTCGGTATAGCTACTATATTTTGGAAACTTATTTATTTTGTTGTATTCTGCAAGCCAACAAAGAATAACTCGCCTCGGCTTATGGAGTTATGCCCCTTTCGGATGTGATAATCTCCAATTTTGTTATCTGTATCTGAATGTACAAGTTAAATCTGCAGATCCATGTTCGGTACAGCTTATATTCGTCTCGGTTCTTATTTCACAGAGTGCTAAGTCAGACGCCTATCGAAAGCTGCCCTTGACCCATATTTACAGAGTTATGCCCCTTTACAGATATATAGTTTTCTATTTCTGTCCTATATGCCTGAATGTACTACCGGTATATCTTGATCATCCCACATAGAACTATCTCTTCCCCAATTCACACTACACATGGATCACAATCACTTAGGGAAAGCCGAGGGGTTTTGATTAGATCAATCTCATGTTAAAAAATAAATTCAATGGCATTAATTATTGATGGCCGTGTCAACAAGCTTAAGCTTGAGCTCGGTCAATACTTGGATGACCGAGTGCTGTACTGGCTGGGTCAGTATCCAGGATAATAGGAACTGTGGACACTGGGTTGTTCTGGCATGAGCCATGACATCCTATGGCCACAGCTTTTCAGGATTCAGATTCATAGCATATTTCAAATATAATACATATGATGCTTTAGCAAACTTCACAGCTGAATAACGCACAGGGGAGAGTTTACAATTCATTAATTGTTTGAATCAATAATTTCAGTGAAAAGTCAGTCAATAATCTGGTGAATACTGATAATTGTAGTTCTAGGATATCTGAATTCATACTATCAATCTTGAAGGAATCCCGTGGATCACTGGATGGGGGGGGATGGGTTGAATAAGTGTAGCATGGTGTAAGTTTCCAGAATATATGAGGGTCGGGTGAGGCTTAGTTTAGGAGACAGAGGATAGGGCTTGGTGCCAGAGATTGGGGACATGTTCCCGAGGGTAGTGGATGGGTTGAATAAGTGTAGCATGGTGTAAGTTCAAGGAATATATGGGGGTAGATGGTCGGGCAAGGCTTTGTTTTGGAGATCGGGGGTGGGGCTGGATTCCTCAGGGATGGGGATGTTCCCGAGGGTAGTGGATGGGTTGAATAAGTGTAGCATGGTGTAAGTTCAAGGAATATATGGGGTAGTTGGTCGGGCAAGGCTTTGTTTTGGGGATAGGGGGTGGGGCTTGATTCCTCAGGGATGGGGATGTTCCCGAGGGTAGTGGATGGGTTGAATAAGTGTAGCATGGTGTAAGCTCCAGGAATATATGAGGGTACATGTAGGTGGTTGGGCGAGGTTTAGTTTAGAAGATGGAAAATGGTGCCCTATGGGTGGGGGATATGTACCTAAGGGTAGTGTATGGGTTGAATAAGTGCATCATTGTGTGAGCTCCGAAATATATGACGGACGGGCAAGGCTTAGCTTAGGAGATAGAGGATGGGGCTTGGTGCCACAGGGGTGGGGATATGTTCCCGATGGCAGTGGATGAGTTGAATTAGTGTAGAATGGTGTAAGCTCCCGAAATATATGAGGGTCGGGGGGTCTCAAAGCGAGAGAGAGAGAGATATAGGATTCCCGAGGGTAGTGCAAAGGCTGAATACGTGTAGCATGTTGCAAGTTCCAGGATTATATGAGGGTAGTGTGTCGGGCGAGGCTTTAGTTTAAGAGGATGGGGCTTGGTGCACCAGGGGTGGGAACATGTTCCCTATGGTAGTGGAGGAGATGAATAAGTGTAGAATGGTGTAAATGTGACCTGCTCTAATTATGTTATAATTTAGAGTAGATCATTTTATTTTCTTTAATATTCTTGCATGTACATGCATGTTAGGATATTTCATGTATTTTCTATTGTGGGTACTGTATATGTGGATAGGGATTTTCCATCCTGAGAATGATTCTATACGGGTTCATGTTTACTTGTGAGTTTCCTATAT
>JAVTVY010009886.1:22500-48791 GCA_036873755.1 Hanleya hanleyi | reverse complement strand
CCCAACGAATTAATTGATGATATGTGTAAATTGGAATACATGAGTATGCATAATTTTCATCACCAGACACCGCCCGATTAAAGGTTACGGTTGATGTACCCCACAATTTACGTTGGTAGTGAATTATCGGGCTTTATTCCTATCAGAAAAGTAATCTATTCATGTACTAAATCACTTTTCTGAGCAAAACTGAACATAAAGTACTCCATTGCCCTCTAGTTGCTCAACATCAACGTCAACTATACACCATAATAAAAGCAGAATCTAGTCCTCTGTTTACGGTACTCAAGGATGTCAGACATGCCTTTTGTAGTAACTCTAAACACCTATCCATTCATGGCTAGTGTAGCACTTAATTGGGCGGTGTCTAGTAATTTACATCTCGATCCTTTTATTCTATGGAATTACAAGCGTCTGGTCCGTCATTCATAATTCAACCGTCGTCCATTAGAGAATATCCGCGTCCATAATCCAAAGACCTATTCCATATTCCAAATAACAGTATTAGCACCAAATTCAAAAAGACAATCATAGTATACATAAACATAGGCTTGTTTCCTGCAAGAAAGAAGCGGGCAACAGTTTTCAATGATGTCGGCAAGACATCATGATGTTCCAAAAATATCAAATCCGTCTCGCTGATCAGTATTCTTAATCCATAATATTTTTTGTAAAGTCGTCATCTAAAGAATGATGTATCTCAGTCACGCTTTGATTGTGACTGTTCAAATGAGTACCATGAGGATCTTGAAGCACATGGGTTCATACGGCCCCTAGCCCCGGGTTAAGCGAAATTAGACACAAGTTACGAAACGTGACGCCATAGATCTTGTACGGTACGCTCGCATTTTGCTATCAGCATGCGATATGTATCGCCAAATTTGAGAAACTTTGAGTGGAGGCGCTTGGTGTTGTAGCCCTGTTCTATAAGTTTCTGCAACAATGTTTTGTGACGTTGATTAAAATCGTCACATTTAACACAGGCTACTAGGCGTGATATGTATACGCCATATGCAGGTCCCACTGGAATATTACCGTCCAGAAAGGGATAGTTTACGATGTCGAAATTGTAATCATCTCTTTTGTCATACAGTCGACGAGAGAGAAGGCCCGCTTCATTTTTATAGAGATATAGGTCTAAATATGATGTGCCTGTAGGGTTATCTATAGTTTCCTTAAAATCCAGTGAATGTGGATATATATTCTTCACTGCGTCATTTATATAGCGATTATCCACAGCGAGAAGATCGTCTATATAACGTTTGGTGAATGAGAAGGAACGAGCTTTGAATGGATCGGTTTTTGAAAGCGCCTGCATATAGTCATATTCATAAGAGAACATATATAGGTCGGCCAATAGGGGCGCACAAGTAGTACCCATTGGAATACCTATATGCTGTTGATATATTGTGTTGCCAAATTTCACATAGATATTTTTAATGAGAAATTCAAGCAACTCTATAAACAAAGAAACATCCCATGCATGATATCTCTTGTATGTAGTAGAGCTAAAGAATGCTTTATGGCTTCCGACGTTAATATATCTACGATCAGTTTTCTCGAACGCAGATACTATTAATGAACTCAGACGGTCAATAAGGTCCTGATGAGGGATTGTAGTATAGAGAGTCGAGAAATCCCATGTGGGTACATGTCTGTACGGTATGTGACCTTTAGCATCAAGTTCTTCCGTGAGATATTTTGAGTTTTTTAATATCCACATACATTCAACGCCAGAGTTTTTAGAAATACTGGCGCAATACCTTTACCAAAACGCTTTTACCTCCTGAACGGCCCTCGTCAACAGGGTTGAAAGAAGCTTGGTGGTCCAGCTTCTAGAACCAGCTATGAATCTAGCTTTGTATGGCGATTTATGCATTTTGGGAGTCCAATGCAGTTTGTGAGTAGGTAGACGTAGTTGATGACGATATGTTTACACTCAATTCTTCAACCAGCACCTTCTAATAGTAATATTTACATATGATAATTATATTATTTGGAGCTTTGTCTGCTTGGACTATGACGAATTTACGAGATTTGCTAGAACTTCTTGCGAATTGGGGCTTCTCAGTACTTGTTTTGCTTGTGGAAGGGTACTTCTGTCAATATGGCGGATTGCTTCAACGACCTTGCTCTTGGTGAGGTCCAGCCAATCAGCGAGTACTGTAGGTTCAACTTTTTCTCGCTTTGACCAATCAATAACGTACTGTTCCAAAGCAGACAGGACTATCTTCTGGTCGGTCTTCAGATTTATATTTCTCAGCTCTCTATATTTAGGTCCCTTCATCAGGATTAATCTTAGGTCCTTATCATTCACCACATCAAGGTCACCAGTCACAACATGTTTGCATGGTGTATAGATAAAGTTCGACGATTCACAATCACAACTATAGCCCCCCCCGTGTATAAGTTCCAGTCAAACTCCTTGACAGCACAGTACAATGTATTTACCCTGATTTTGCAATTTAACAATGATTAGTAACTAATAGACCCCTACTCCTCATCCGAATCTGTTGATTCTCCAAACGCGTTGTCATCATCACTACTACTCTCATCGCTGCTATCATCTGAACAGTCACGAGGTGTGAGCTAGTGGAGCAAGGCTAACATGGTATGGCGCACTGGTCGGCACTTTCCATTTATGATTTCCCAACCATGGCCAATGGGGAACGGATGTTCTAGCAAGTTGTAATGGAGCTGGCAATATGTGATGTAGTTCGTCCTTACCACATGGTGATTCAACGTGTCATCATCAGGTGGGAGGTGGACCGTGCTCTTCTTCATTTTGTGCCACTTGGAAGCTCTGGCCTGCCCGCAAGTAATATCTGCACTTTCAGCACAGACTTTGTAGAGGACAAATGTTTTTATATCAGCTTTGACTTTGTCCTGTAACTCCAAACTCTCACCCACTCGTCCAAGGAGCTCTCTCGCCTCAGGATCATTGATCACTTTCTGCAACCATTTCTTTTTCCCTTGCCCATAGAACCCTGATGTGTGGTCACTGACAGTGATCATATGGATAGGTATAAGAATATTTGCAACATCTTCGGAGAGCATGGCATGCCAATTGATTAATTCCTGCTTGCGTTTCATCAGCATATCACCTCGGAGTTGATGCAAGACACAAGCCGCTTGGACATACACGTCTGTGTCCTCGCTGTCTAGGACAACTGCTAAAGTGTAGTTCTTGGCCCGCAGCTTGGCATAGGCAGAGAGCAGCATTGTATCTGCCTCTGGATGCTTGAATCCATAGTCCCTGCTCGCCACGGCAGTGGTTGAAGTCTCGCCCTCACAGTATATGCTCACCATTTTTGATGCTGATGGGAAGGTCATACTTGTCGTTGACGAGGATGATGAGGCGTGCATCAGCGTGGCGTGAGATGATGATAGAGCAGATCTTATCCAAGTAATCACCTCCAACGGTACTCTGAGCCGTCCTTCTTCCTAGCTTCACGTTCCTCGGGTGTGGGGGTGGCTAACCGCCAGATTAGCCCCATGTCCACGAGGATGACGTGATTCTGTGGTTTTTCAGCAACTGGGTCGAGTTTGATCAGCTGTAACAACTTGCTCTTACTAGTTTTGCGCATCGACCCATCTACATTGTACATTGATAGACACTCCTCAGTCACTAGTCCCACAAGAGCTGACTCAAGTTGGATCATACCTGACCCCTCCGCAAGGTCTACCAGGGCCGCCAGCCCAGACCTCTCCATCTGGGCCACCGTTATGAGGCACATATGTTCCCGTTTGCAAAATTCACGTTTTGCAAAAGTTCCAAAGCACGAAGACATATTCCCAGGAGCTGTCAGAGCATTTCCATCATAGCTCTCTAGATTTGTATCTAATACCGCTTATGCCGGTGCTAGGGGCCGTCTGGTCATGTCATCCAAGTTGCCACATGAACAGGTACAATAAAAGCATACCTGAGATACAACACATACCGCGAATCGTTAGATTCTTGGTATCTGGTTTTGTATGCAGACTATCGTCATGCCTGGCTGACAGCATTGAAAACTGTTGACCGATTCTCTCTTTTAGGAAACCGTCTTGTGTTTTTATTATTTTTATTTGCTATACACTTGGAATTGGTGCTACCTGCCGTAGCAGAATATACCACCGAAGGCACGAAACTTATTATCCACTGTTTTCAGAGTAAATTGATGCTAATTGTCCTTCGGAATAGGTACTATTGACGCAGAAATCATTTTATGGAAGACTGCTGAATACACAGCCAAATTTCCACTTGTTGATACGGTGTGGTAACTGAATGGTAACCGCAAGAAAGGGCCCGGAACGGTACACCTCAGTGCAGAACCAGTCAGTAATGACCCGTATCTACACAGTACCACTCAGTAACTGGTCAGTACTGATTGGATACCGTACAGTACCAGAAGAAATCGGACTGAATAGTACTGCCTGGTAGCTGAACAGTGACCAACCTGTTACTGTGCAGTACTGGTCAGTTACCTCTTGGAACCAGGTTGTTGCTAACTGGCATGTACTGCTCAGTTGAGTGCAGGGCAGTTCTGAGCTGTGATTACCACACAGGAACTGTTCAGTCATAGCTCTGTACTTACATGTATGGTGGGCCTTTCCGTGCAGTACCGTTCAGTATTGTACAGTTCAGTACATGTCTGTGAAAAATTGCCTGTGTACGGAATGTCGGATCTGAAACTTGCTATTGCATATCATCGAATATGTAGTCAATATATCAGAGTAATGGTTGACATTTTGTAGAGGTCACATTGTTTTATACGATGCAAAAAATAAATTTACGAGGAGACAACTAATTAAAAAACAGACGCATACTTAAAATTGACAACATTAAATCATGTTTTTGTAGCATTTTGGAAATCTTTTCGAAATTTTTTTAAGTATTCATAACCATTTTATTCAATATTTCAATAAAGTTTGCAGAATGTTTACGTGAACCGTTATTGAAAATAATCTTAATCATTGATCAATTATGAATATATCCATCTTTTATGTTTTCAAATCGTTCACGAAGCATTTTTGGTATATTATCGAAATCCTTGCAAATCCAACATATACGACGCCGCCGAAGAGTAAACAATCTCCCCCCAAATACCAGAGCAACGTATATAAACACCTGGCTCGGGCTATGAAGGACAACAGTATAGGAAAGTGATACCGTACTGAATGTAATCTGTCAGTCTCAATAATTCAATATGCTATAAATGCTACCCAATCGTATATATCAAAATGAGGAACAACAATGGTTCAATTTTAATTGGGTCAGTAATCTATCAGTATGACAACATGTTCGTTTTGTTGTGTTCCGACGACGACAGAATGTGATTTTGGTTCCTGTCCTTCAATTACAAAAACCAGATGTTATGACAACATATTAAAACTCCAATTACATTGTGACATCCCCACAGGCTAATCGTTACCTCAACATATTTAAACTTAAATGTAGTACAGACATCGACGTTTGTGGCAACGTAGCTAGAAATTTAATTATATTGTAAGCTCTCATCCGTATCCCCAGATGCGAGTCCTTGTTGCAACATATTTCAACTACAATACTTTCTATTGAAAGATACTTCAGATGGCACTCTATATTGTTGATTTCACTGACGTCATCATGGGAATGACCTTCGATGAAGTATACATGCATGCTGCCTGCAAAACACGGCATTATTGATCGGTTTTCCAAGCACGAACACAAGTAAGTGTTTACTGCGTATAACTTTGATGTATGGTGACAGGATGTGTTTGATTATCGGAGGTAGAATGTATTGTGGGGTATGGAAGGTAGAATGTATTGTGGGGTATGGAAGGTAGAATGTATTGTGGGGTATGGAAGGTAGAATGTATTGTGGGGTATGGAAGGTAGAATGTATTGTGGGGTATGGAAGGTAGAATGTATTGTGGGGTATGGAAGGTAGAATGTATTGTGGGGTATGGAAGGTAGAATGTATTGTGGGGTATGGAAGGTAG
This sequence comes from Hanleya hanleyi, assembly GCA_036873755.1. Taxonomy (NCBI): domain Eukaryota; kingdom Metazoa; phylum Mollusca; class Polyplacophora; order Lepidopleurida; family Hanleyidae; genus Hanleya; species Hanleya hanleyi. Next base: position 42,827 of record JAVTVY010009886.1, on the reverse strand, counting down.
AATGTATTGTGGGGTATGGAAGGTAGAATGTATTGTGGGGTATGGGAGGAGTTGGAATGTATTGTGGGATATGGAAGGTAAAATGTATTGTGGGGTATGGGAGGAATTAGAATGTATTCTGGGGTATGGGAGGAGTTAGAATGTATTGTGGGCTATGGGAGGAGTTAGAATGTATTGTGGGGTATGGAAGAAGTTAGGATTTATTGTGGGGTATGGGAGGAGTTAGAATGTATTGTGGAGTATGGGAGAAGTTAGAGTGTATTGTGGGGTATGGGTGGAGTTAGAATGTATTGTGGGGTATGGGCAGAGTTAGAAAGTATTGTGGGGGTATGGGAGGAGTTAAAATTTGTCACATATTTGGCATTTTTTTATATTATTTTCGCCTCACCACGTGAATCAACTTGAACAACGTTGCACAACCGGACCGTTATAGAATTTGACTATCATCTACCCGGCTGAAAATTAATCGCAATGCGGCCTAAAGTTGCCTTGTGGTAAAAATGTTTCATGGGAAACGGATTTGTGGACATTTGGTACGATTCTTGATGCTTTGTGCCACCCTAGCATGGATTCGTTTAAGCAGTGTGTACTGGGAAGATATCATCGATCGCTTTTACCTGGCTTCACATTTATTAAATTAACAAATATGTTCCAAAATATATTCATTTATGGGCATAGTATAACACCAACGAAACTTTGCTCCAACCAAAAAACACATTATTAAAAAATGTTCCCTTGGGGACGTAATATGTAAAGCCGAATGGCAAAAAAAAAGTTTACTTGTTACGAAATTATGGATAATATGAGCGGTCGATAGTGACGGATTTATGGATATCAAGGACGATCCCATCGGCACTATCAGCTACGTCATTTAAACAACTATATCAGTGTGAAAAAAGTTTATGGAGTTGTTGCTGTTGCCTTTGAACTTTTGACCACAATTTTGGTAGCTGACAGATCACTTCCCACCAATGCATCAACTCACAAAATGTGATTTCCAGATTTCCCTTCTTTGACCTCAATTTCGGTACTCGATATCTGCGTAATTTCATAGTATCCTGGTAAAATTGGATGAAAAGAATGAGAGGGAGAAGAGAACAAGAAGAAGAAGATGGAGAACGTAAATGTCCGTAACTAGGTAACCCGTAACACATTTATTTACGGCAAGTTCAACCGATTTTGAATATTACGACTAGCCTTGAACCAGGTAAAATAGGTCTACAAGGTGTTCACGGGACACAATGTTCACGGTGGCTCAACGATTCGTGTATCTTTGATGATTTTCCCTAAAGTAATAGACTTTGCAACCAATTTGTTAATTCTGGGCATTTTCCATCGCATCTGCATATTAAATTAAATTTAAGAGGGGCAAAGATGACATGTTTCACCGGCTTTGTTTATTAAAATTTACTTTGAGGCTGGCAAATGTGGTCGCAAATATGTTTCCGGTATTCCGCTGGTTTATATTAACACTTTGCACAAGGTTTTAGGGACCGTGCTAAAAATCCATAAACCCGTAACCCATGAAACATTTTGTTTAACATTGTCTTGTTTAGCCGACATATTACGATTGACCTGAGTCGGGTAGAGGAGATTTACACAGGAAACATAATTGTTTAAAAGATTTTATTTTATCATGTTGGTACAGGATTCAGGAGAGCGTCCACAATGATCTTAACTTGCTCAATTTTTCGGGGACTCTCCACAAAGTCACAAAACTTTTCAGCCTATTTGTTAGTTCAGCGTATGTTCCGCTGTTTTGCCTTAATTCGTAATCAGTAAAGCAAATTGATTTATCGTTACGCAAGTTCTGGCGATATTACCATTAAAAATGAGACGGGTAGAGGAGATGGCCAATGTGTTCAGGCGAAAATATTTGTTTTAAATAATCCTTCTTCAGTGTGGCAAAATATTTCGGTGATTGTCCTCAATGTCTGTGAATGTATATACTTTGCTAATTTAAAGGAAGTTCCACCATGTCTTCCATATTAAAATGAACTGTGAGCCGGGCACATTTGGTCGAAAATACCTTCTCAATATTCCACTGCCTCAAGTTAACTCCTTCCGGTGGTGATAAAATGATATAGAAACCGTTCAGTCGACTTTGCATATTACGATTAGCCTTGAGCCGTGTAGAGAAGGCCTACGAAGAATATAATTGTTTAAAATAATTGTTTTCCATGGTGGCCCAAGGGATCGGGGACCCTCGACAAATTGTCCAAAATTGAATGAAATTTGCAACATATTTGTTTATTTTGGAGCATGTTCCCACGGCTTTTGCATATTAAAATTAACTTTTGAGTCGGGTGAGTTACGTCGAGTATGGCAAGCATGTTTGCATCATATTTTTTCAAGTTTTTCATTTTATAAGTTCAGCCGACTTTGCATATTAGGCAAGATTGTACCCTTCCCCATTCAAGTGTAAAACCTTGTAGACAAGCTACCTTGTAAGCTGAGAAAATTATGATCTTGTGCTAACTGATCAATGCTCCCTGCTGGCTCATGCAGACTCACCGTGGCTGGCCTGTCAATGCATCTGAGAGAGGCTTTCTGGTCATTTTGTCGAACTTGTCTAACCAGGACGAATTATATCTCAATAAGTTTACCAGAATGTACGGTACTTGTGTCCGGTTGAATTTGGGGGGAAAACAATTGAAAAAGTGTAACTTTCCTTTTGAATTTAAGGAAGAAACCATTGCAAAAGTGTAACTTTACTTTCGCGTCAGGTACAATTTGTCTTTTACTTCTTTAGGTTACAGGACAAAGTCCTTGCAAACAACACTAAACCTGACCGGATCTATCCGAAGTAAAATGACGTATTTCTGGTATTGTTTAAAACTTCCTGTAATGGTCATTTTTATTCAAATCAATAAATGTTGATAAAATGCTCGGCAATTTAACTTGTGGTAATCAATTAACTCTGTCGTGTGAGGACTCAAAATGACCAGAACAAGTGGGCACACGTGCGTGCACGGTAATCAGAGATCATGCGTCCGGATTGCTTGTCACTCGTTTGGGGAAAGTCTAATAAAAGAGGCAAAAATAGGCCAACTAAATGGCTGAACCGATCCAGCAATGTATCTGACAGCCTTGTTGGTCAAAATCCAGAACTCACTTGCCAAAGTAAGGTGAGTCAAGCAACGAAACCCCTCATTAAATATATTTTAAGGACAATTGTGTCTTTCCGTAACACATTTTCAGTTTCCAAGTTCCACACATCATTTCATTGAACCGTATGCCATTTCAACGGTTCCCGTGCACATCCTTGTAGGAGTGGCGAGTGTAACCTGCAATAGCTCAGGTTAAGAAGGAGATTCATTGGATAATTTCAGTTTCTGTCACCAGTGGGTATGTGATTTCAACAGGGATCTTTAAATGCAATGGGTGGCACTCACGATACCATTTGACAACGAAAGCCGTACTACTGCGGAAGGGGAACAGGGTGTATGAACATATAACAAGGCAAATGATGTATGCAAAGCAGTATTGGACGATAGGTGACATGTTGTCTAGGGAAAGTTTATTCAAAGCTATTTCTCTATGTATGATACTTGGTCGGACGATACATGTAAGGCCTGGCATGATATTGAAATTCATTATGTTTGGAATTATGAAGGGCATCCAAATGTCCCACAGATTAGTTTCATATAAATTAGAATGAAAGTAACTTCGAAAAGTGAAGTAATTGTGATATTATATATTTCGGTAAAGATTATACCATCGCCAGGAATAATTCATGACGAGGGTATAACCTTTACCGAAATATAGAATATCACAATGACTTCACTTTTCGGAGTTTCTTTCATTCTAGTTTATATGAAGGGGCATCGTTGTCAACTATGGGTTTATCTGAAAGGATGACCAATCTATTCACTCGACCATCCAGATTATGCTGGCCAAGGGGAGCTAATTCCGCTTGGCATTGTCACAGTGGTTGAAAAAAGGTCTCTAGCACCGGCGTGAGCGGTATTTAGATGTTAATGTTCAAGAACGATGATATAAATAGCCCTATCAGTTAATCTAGGAGAAAATGACGAAAAGAGTCGTATTCAGAAAACATATCTGTGAGACCAGATGCGGAAAATCCTTGGAGACGAAACGTTTATCAGAAGAATCTCACCATTTCCAGGTAACAATTAAAGGCAACATAGCAACGGTGGTGAAAAACCCTAGCCCTATCCCAGATCCCTCCAACGGCTACCATAAGAATCACATCCATTGGAAAGACTGTTCGGTTCATGAAATGACGCTTTTTGGATGTAAATGGAAGTAAAAATATAGACAGAATAAATTATCACGGCCCGTTCTGAATATGTCATAGCGAAGACAAGTTTGCTTTATTTTTAAAAAGATGTGTGACGTTTGTCCTTTTTGATTCGCAAAAATGGCTGCGCGTGGTTGACATACAAATGGATTAACTGTAGTTCTTGAGGTTTCTGAAAAACGGGACAAATTATATGCCTGTTTTTCGCAATTATTATAATTTGCAATCAGTGGAAATGCTGGTCCACTAAAAGGTGTATGACTGGAGCTGATAAAATGGCTAAGGCAGCCCTAGATAATGAGGTTGACGCTGTTGGAATCCCATATAGCGATTTCTGACCCTCTACCTGTGCTTATGTGAGAAAGCTGTTTCAATCTTTATGAGATGCTGTGAATAATAACAAACTTCATGAGTTCAAAAAAACTGTAGGCTATACTCGAACAGCCAGAAACGTTTCGATCAAGCAATGTTCAGGCGATGTAGAATCGGCCATACACGATTATCTCACGACCATTTACTAAAAAAAGAGCCAATCCAAAGGTGCATTCCATGCCACGAAGATCTCACAGTGAAACATATTCTTATTCGATTGTATAGATTTTAAGATTGTTTTCATCGACCATCTACTTTAGAAGATTTTTTAGTCGGGTGAAAGAAGACTGTATTTTAGGTTATTTGAGAGAAATCGGTTTGTTGCATAAGTTTTAATGTATGTTTTAAAGAGTATTCTTCTAATTGTCTATTGTTTTCGAGCAAAGATTGCTGCGTTCTTGGCCCATTTTATCATGCGAAATCTAGCGTTCAATCTGGGTTTTTACTAGCGAAACATTGCCCTTAATCTCAAACAAGAGACCGTCGAAGGAAATTTCGGCAAAGTCAGGCAAATATAAAAGAGAAAATGTAAACCCTGTGTTCCATTGTCCAACCATGGAAATTTGAATGTTATTCAAAACGGGAGAAAAAATATGAAAATCATTATCTGAATTTCCCGAAAATGCTTTAGGAGAAGAGATCCTGCTATTTTCAAGTGAAAACTGAGAAATTTGCAGATAATGACCTGTACTGATTTGCTGACAAATCCTCGCGATTTTTTCCAGCTACATGCTGATATAGAATATATCCCTTCTCTTAATACAGACAGAAGCTCTTCCAGCCCAATATCATTTTAGACACCCATTACGTTACGTGATGTATCTGTATTACTGAACCTGACCTAATAATAATATACCATCATAGTTGTACAGTTAGAGGATTTCCTGTCATAGCAAGCGTCAGATCCGACATTTAATATTCAGCCGTCGTCCATACAAGAATTTTCGCGTCAATAACCGAAATATCCATTTCGTATGACAGCACCAATTCCAAATGTGTATGAAATACAAATAATAAAAACAAAAGATGGTTTCCCCCAAGGGAGAAGCGGCCAACAGTTTTCAATGATGTGAGCAAGATATGACCCTAATCGTTGACCATAATGATTTGTCCAAATGAATTCCAAGTCGTTTCCAGAGCATGAATCTCAGTCACGCTTTGATAATCTCAGTCACGCTTTGATAATCTCAGTCACGCTTTGATAATCTCAGTCACGCTTTGATAATCTCAGTCACGCTTTGATAATCTCAGTCACGCTTTGATAATCTCAGTCACGCTTTGATAATCTCAGTCCCGCTTTGATAATCTCAGTCACGCTTTGATAATCTCAGTCACGCTTTGATAATCTCAGTCACGCTTTGATAATCTCAGTCACGCTTTGATAATCTCAGTCACGCTTTGATTATGTCTGTTCATTTGAACACTTTGGAGATGTAAAACATACGATATTCAAACGGCCTCAGCCCCGGGTTACTCGGAATTAGAAACACGTTACGAAGCGTAGCGCTATTTCGAAACATCTTTTTTTCTCGTGACTTCGATACCAAATACTAACTCGAATAACCTATACATCAAGCGTTTATCAATTCTCGTTTCGTTTTGTCACAAACCACGGTATCTGCTAACAATCTGTTACGCAGAACATTTATGAGACTTTTCTGTGGTCTACACTCAGACATACACAGATACGAAGTGGACGATGGAAAATAGAAACGGAAGTTCTTGTAACAATACATGTAGAATACCAAATATATAGATTACCACACATATCGGATCTTCTGACAAAACCCTGAGATTCTGATACGGTTTCATATAGTTTCTTCTACACAACAGAACTATAAAATTACTTACAGATGAACGGCTTTAGATCATGCCCAGGTAATAAGTAAACACGTCTGCTCTATTCGGTTTCCAAGGCATAACTATAAATGAATATGAGTCTGGTCAATTCGGTTTCCGAGGCCGAACTATATAGAAAATTAAGTTGAAACTCGCGGTTAAATAAAAACGGGTATGTCTGCATGTCTGAGTATCTCGCATATATGGTGGTTAATTAAATTAATAACTGTTGAATATTTAATTACAAATGTATCATAGTATTTATCAAATATAACCCTTGTTCAGCCGACTTAGCTTTTTTCGATTAACTTTGTACCGGATAGAGGAAGTCTCCAAAATGTTCACGGGAACATATTTGTTCACAATAATCCTTTCCCATAGTGACTGCCTGCACAGTGAGTATACGTATGAATATAATGACACCAGAAAGAGGCTACATCACACACAGGAGTCAGGAAGCGGTTATTCACAAGTTATTTCTTCATTTAGGACATGATCCACCGAATACGCATTTTAAAATTAACTTTGAGTTGGGCATACGAGGTCGTAAAAAGGTTTATGGTTACACTGGTTTGAATGAACCATTTTTGAGAGTGACGCAAGGTTTATGGTTACACTGGTTTGAATGAACCATTTTTGAGAGTGACGCAAGGTTTATGGTTACACTGGTTTGAATGAACCATTTTTGAGAGTGACGCAAGGTTTATGGTTACACTGGTTTGAATGAACCATTTTTTAGAGTGACGCAAGGTTTATGGTTACACTGGTTTGAATGAACCATTTTTGAGAGTGACGCAAGGTTTCTGGTTACACTGGTTTGAATGAACCATTTTTGAGAGTGACGCAAGGTTTATGGTTACACTGGTTTGAATGAACCATTTTTGAGAGTGACGCAAGGTTTATGGTTACACTGGTTTGAATGAACCATTTTTGAGAGTGACGCAAGGTTTATGGTTACACTGGTTTGAATGAACCATTTTTGAGAGTGACGCAAGGTTTCTGGTTACACTGGTTTGAATGAACCATTTTTGAGAGTGACGCAAGGTTTATGGTTACACTGGTTTGAATGAACCATTTTTGAGAGTGACGCAAGGTTTATGGTTACACTGGTTTGAATGAACCAGTTTTGAGAGTGACGCAAGGTTTATGGTTACACTGGTTTGAATGAACCATTTTTGAGAGTGACGCAAGGTTTATGGTTACACTGGTTTGAATGAACCAGTTTTGAGAGTGACGCAAGGTTTATGGTTACACTGGTTTGGGACGAACCATTTTTGAGAGTGACGCAAGTTTATGGTTACTGGTTTGAGATGACCATTTTTGAGAGTGACGCAAGGTTTATGGTTACACTGGTTTGAATGAACCATTTTTGAGAGTGACGCAAGGTTTCTGGTTACACTGGTTTGAATGAACCATTTTTGAGAGTGACGCAAGGTTTCTGGTTACACTGGTTTGAATGAACCATTTTTGAGAGTGACGCAAGGTTTATGGTTACACTGGTTTGAATGAACCATTTCTGAGAGTGACGCAAGGTTTCTGGTTACACTGGTTTGAATGAACCATTTTTGAGAGTGACGCAAGGTTTATGGTTACACTGGTTTGAATGAACCATTTTTGAGAGTGACGCAAGGTTTATGGTTACACTGGTTTGAATGAACCATTTTTGAGAGTGACGCAAGGTTTCTGGTTACACTGGTTTGAATGAACCATTTTTGAGAGTGACGCAAGGTTTATGGTTACACTGGTTTGAATGAACCATTTTTGAGAGTGACGCAAGGTTTTGGAGAATGCCCATGATGTCAAGAATTTCATAACACGTAAAACTTATTTGTCTTATTTAGTTAAGGCAGTTTCAGAACAAATCTGAGCCGAGCAGAGGGAGTCTCAAGGGTATTTACAGGAACATATATCTGAGCCGAGCAGAGGGAGTCTCAAGGGTATTTACAGGAACATATATGTGGGTGAAGGTTTCGGGGGCCGCCCACAATGTACGTAAATGAGTAAATCTTACAAAACACTTGGTAATTTGAGACATGTTCAAGGGGCTTTGCATATTGGAATTAAAGGAATATTTGCTATAACCTGGATTTCTGCGCTATAGGGTGATTGGATTAGGAAGCTACATGTCTTTCTCTGTACCAAAACATAAACTTTCAAGTATAGTATAGTAAAAGTTGTAGTAACTTATGCACAAGAGAAACTAGTCTTATATGTTAATGAAATGCAAAAAGGAGCATAGTGTATGAGTGTTCTTTAAATTTGAACATTTTTTTTAAATTTTAACAAAAGCACCTCTAGAATAATAACAAAATTAACTCAAGCTAAAGTTTAATTTATTGCAGAGTAAAAATATCGAATTGTATTTGGTTTTTGAGGTAATATGCGAATTCACAACTTCTTCATCACATGTGAAATTTAAGCCGTACGGCGTCGGACATTACAAGTTAGTTTTTCTAGGTTTCTTGCATTTACCAGGTTACCCTATGTTAAGGCGTTTACTCCATCAGACGTCCATGATGCTCATCCATTAGCATCAGATGAGTTGTTTGAGCTGATCTGTTATCACAGCTCTCTCTGGTCGGAGAGTTATGCAAATAGGCTAAAAATGACACCGATATTATAAAATAAAAACTCGCGGAGAGTCTACTTTCATTTTTTTTCGTTCCCCGGAGATAGCACAGCAAGTTTAGTGGTGGGAGGGGGAGGGAGCATGGTGTCCCAGGCCTGGTAGGGTCAACAATATGTTTTAGCCAGGCGGAGAAGAAGGTCGCTAAATTATTAACGGGAACATACTTGTTTATTATAATGGAATCAAGATTGCTTAAGGTTTCCGGGACCATTGATTAGTAAAGATTTCAAGTTTTTTTAATTTTTAATTTAGAGCATGTTCAACCCGCTTTGAACATAGTACATGGCATGTTAAAAATTAATCCTGTCCGGTGGTTTGTTTAAGGTTCCGTGCACGTCCAAATATGCATTACTCGAGGAACTTGTAATTATGTTATTCAATTTCACAGGATGTGTTCCTATAGACTGAAGTCTTTGATTTCTATGGCTTAAAATACAGTACGAAAATGTCCTCTCAATACATCAATGCAAGTTATGTACACTATTTATTATGCAAGTTATGTAGGTACTGGTCAAATTATTATACACAAGTTGAAAAGGAAATATTTTGACTAAATATATTTAAAAATATGTCATATAGATATACCATAAGGTAGCTACTAGGAATAAACACCAATATGACACTGCTTGGCACATATCTAGTTTTTCATAATGAGTTGGAAAGGTCATTGATAATAAACGAAAACGACGCATGAAATACCGAAACTCATGCAGCAAAATTATCGTAGTATTTTGCTTTGAAACATTGCATTTCGAATTCTATATTTTTAAATGTTGCCCAGAATATTGATTCGTACCAAACATAATTTTTTAAGAGGTGAATACCACTTTTTATTATAGGTTTAATCTATCGCTTCCGTCCGTCTGAAAATTATGTTCAGATCATTTTATATAGGCGTCAGCGAATATATGTACAGGCGATCGACGAAGCATCTACGTGCTCTAATCGAATACTCATCCTCGTTAAGGTACGTTGATATGTACCTTTTATCTTTTATTCCATGTTAATTTGCATAATTGTGTGTTGGACTTGGTCAGTTTGTAGTCATTTTGCTTGTTGTTCCGCCTGATTCTGTATTGAGTACACACTGGATGAGACATGCCGTATCTGTTGTACAGACTGAATTTTAGTCAGACCTCGGGGGTTTCAGCCTATCGAAAGCAGGGATTGAGCTGGTGGATATGAGATTCAGGGTAGATGCCACAACTATATACATATTGTTCCTCTCATCAGGTTGAATATGTCCTATCATTCAATCTCCTTTTATTGAAGGACACACACACACACACACACACACACACACGCACACACACAGAGGCTCGTGCATTCAGTGACTTGCATTCAGTGACTTGAGTGGAGAAATTATCCCCTTAAAAGGAGATTTTCCCTCAGGAGGAGCTCCTCCTAAAGAAATTAAATTTGAAAAGTGGATATTCATACTACATTCCTCAAGCATACAATTTCGGAATTTGATGTTAAAAGCAGGAAATTTGGTACAGGTGACTATTGGACCCTAATCAGGACCAATACTCGACGAGCACTTTGGCCGCGAGGAGGTCGCAAATCGTCTGATTCGGGTGAGCGTTTCTATGGAAGTCGATATAGTCCGTGGGCTGAGTAGGCCCACCTTGCACCCCCCCTCCCCCCACCACTCTCCGAAACTATGATTTTTTAGTACTTTGGAATGTGTCGAAGAAGAAAATATATGTTAACACGCGAGATATTGGGATGAACTGGCAGATCAGAGAAGTTAAAAATTGCACCTAACGCCTTTATTTTACGTTTACGGTAAGGGGGTGGGGTTGCTAAAATGTTCCTAACTTTTTTATTGGTTGTCCAATTGATTGAAATGAGGTATCTCTTTGTTCAGCATAAATCGAGGAATCAGTCCAAAACAGCAAACATTCTAATATTTCAACTTTATGACGTCAGTAGGGGGCCATCTTCAAATTTCACGAAAAAAATGTCAAAATTGACTAACTACAAGCAATACTGATAACTAGTCCTATTCCTGCAACATTATCTATGTAACCTGGTTTAATATGTTGTTTCCATTTGTATTTTGTGCTTCAATACATTGAAATATTTCCAATGTTGTAAACTAGCAATAACATGGATAAATAACTTAGCACTATGTTACTTATGTAAGGAATAGTAGGGGTGAGGTTGCTAAAATGTTCTTAACTTTTTTATTTGTTGTCCAATTGATTGCAATGAGGTATCTTTTTATTCAGCATAAACGGAGGAATTAGTCCAAAACAGCAAACGTTCTAATATTTCAATATTATGACGTCAGTAGGGGGCCATCTCCAAATTTCACGAAAAAAATGTCAAAATTGACTAACTACAAGCAATACTGGTAACTAGTCATATTTCTGCAACATTATCTATGTAACCTTTATTATTTGTTGTCCAATTGATTGAAATGAGGTATCTTTTTATTCAACATGAGCCGGAGAATCAGGCCAATATAGTAAACTTCTAATATTTACTTATTGTGATGTCACTAAGGGGTCATCTACAATTTTCATATGAAATCGTATTTTTTACCAAAATTGTTACCTAAAATGGTTCAAATGACTCTTTTTTGGTTAGCCGAACACATGCAGGATACCGTACAAATATATTTGCTAGCAAGCGCTGAAGTAACATTCAACATACATATGCCAAGTAGAATATCAAGATTTATTTATTTAGAAAGTTCGTTCGTTTTCTGTATGGGGCGAAGTTATCTAAATGGTTATAGCTTTTTTATTCCTTGTCCACTTGATTGAAATGATGTATTATATAGGCAACATAAACTGTGATACCGGATATTAACAATGGTGCGCAGGGGTCAAAGGACACTTCCGGTCACGTGACCGGAACTGGAAGTTGTCACAAGACAGGTGGCGCCTTGTCAGAAGTAGGTCAATAAGAACCAATTTAGCCTGGCAATGGTCAAAAGAGTCAATTTAGCCTTTACATCATGTCAATGGTTAAAGATCATTTCCAGTCACGTGACAGTAAACATGGAAAAACCCGGATATAAGATGAGGACCCGGATGTAAAACCACAGTACCCGGATGGAAGACGGAGGAACGACGGGAAAACCCCACTGGGAATCCCGGATGTTGATAAGGTCCGGAGTGTAAAATCCACTGCACACACACACACACACACACACACGCAATGCGGCTCAGTCGTACACCGTACATCTCGGTCCTCGACTTGGGGGTAGTTGAACTGAGTGTGCTAAAAATAGATCACCAGCTAGCGTGCTATAAAAGGGAAACGGCCTGGCCGATTCATCAGACAGTCTGAGAGAGCGGGAACTCCCACCCATCTCACGAGGGCCGATAATGATGATGATGTCGCCCTAATTCAATAGGCAAATTCCGACGACCTTGGGCCAGATTTTGTATGACATGGAGAGCAAAGTACACTTCGCGGACGAGCCTATAAATGTTCCTAGCGATCTCTTATAGGACGCCCATCCAGTGAGTGACATCTATCAGCGCCATTGGCCCATGACACGGCACTGTTTCCACCGTAATCGCCCTATTCAAGATATCTACAATTTCCGACTGACCGACCTCGCCTGTCTACGCAGGAAGCCATCTTCTATGACCAACGTACGGCCTTCAAAATAAATGTCGCTTTCGGGTAAGTCTTATACGTCATAAGATGATGTATCATCAACTGCGCTATTTCTATTCCAGTGCCAACAACCAAGTGTACGACCATCCTTTCACCATCATTTGCCGGGCGTCGCTAGAGACGATGCTGGAGAAACTGGACACCGTGGATCCCCTGGAATGGGCACACAACGCCAACGCCCCAACACCAAGAGGACAGTGGAGAGGGTCACCAATGTTACATTTTTCCTGGCTAAACTGGTCAACTCTCTCGGCTGAATGCGTCACCCGTGCACTGATGAATAGCCTAACATGCCGTATATACTCTCTACGTCTACATGCTTATCATTGACTTGAGCTGAGTAAACACTTGCACCTAATGTGACGGTGCGTTAAATAATAAAACATGGTGTTTGATATTTCAATTTGTTTTGTTGTGAACATACTAAACATTCCCCGGGCGGCTCCCCCAGCCTGGGTATGATGTAACATTGGGGATAATAAACTGTATAAACATTGCTGAACTTGTTGTTATTCAGGACAACCGCTATCCGCTATACTTGGATGAAATATATACCCCGATGTGATATAGTGCTCTTGCACATTTCCGCAACTTCCCTTTTACTGCTACTCCACAACTGCACATGTGCAGAATGACGTCATTTCCACGACCCAGCCCCTCCAATCGGAGCCACGAGTGCTTCACATTGATACCTCTCCGATTATAATACAGCACAGATAAGGTATAATACATCAAAGATATGGTATAATGCATGACAGTCCAGTTATAGTCCGTGGGCTGAGTAGGCGATGGGTGGGAGTTCCCGCTGTCTCAGAGTGTCTGATGAAAGGCCGCTTCCCTTTTATAGCACGCTAGCTGGTAATCTATTTTTAGCACACTCAGTTCAACTACCCCCAAGTCGAGGACCGAGATGTACTGGTGTACGACTGAGCCACATTGCGCGCGCGCGCGCGCGTGTGTGCGTGTGTGTGTGTGTGTATATGTGTATGTGTGGGCAGTGGATTTTACATCTCGGACCTTGTCAACATCCGGGTTTCCCAGTAGGTTTTTCTCGTCGTTCCTGTCTTCCATCCGGGTACTGTGGACTTACATCCGGGTCCTCATCTTACATCCGGGTTTTCCATGATTACTGTGACGTGACTGGAAATGACCTTTAATCATTGACATGATGTAAAGGCTAAATTGGCTCTTTTGACCATTGACAGGCTAAATTGGTTCTTATTGACCTATTTCTGACAAGGGGCGCTACCTGTCTTGCGACAACTTCCGGTTCCGTGACCGGAAGTGTCCCTTGACCCCTGCTCACCATTGTTAATATCCAGTATTGCAGTTTATGTCGCATATATAATACCTCATTTCACTCAATTGGACAAGGAATAAAAAAGTTATAACCACTTAGATAACTTCACCCCCATAAAGAAAACGAACGAACTTTTCCAATAAATAAATCTTGATATTCTACTTTGCATATTTATGTTGAATGTTACTTCAGCGCTTATTAGCAAATATATTTGTATCCTGCATGTGTTCGGCTAACCAAAAAGAATCATTTGAACCATTTTAGGTAACAATTTTGGTAAAAATACGATTTCATATGAAAATTGTAGATGACCCCTTAGTGACGTCAGAATAAGTAAATGTTTACTATATTGGCCTGATTCTCCGGCTCATGTTGAATAAAAAGATACCTCATTTCAATCAATTGGACAACAAATAAAAACGGTTACATAGATAATGTTGCAGAAATATGACTAGTTACCAGTATTACTTGTAGTTAGTCAATTTTGACATTTTTTTTCATGAAATTTGGAGATGCCCCCCTACTGACGTCATAATATTGAAATATTAGAACGTTTGCTGTTTTGGACTAATTCCTCTGTTTATGCTGAATAAAATGATACCTCATTGCAATCAATTGGAGAACAAATAAAAAAGTTAAGAACATTTTAGCAACCTCATCCCTGCTATTCATTGCATAAGTAACATAGTGCTAAGTTAGTTATCCATGTTAGTGCTATTTTACAACATTGGAAATATTTCAATGTATTGAAGCACAAAATACAAATGAAAACAACATATTAAACCAGGTTACATAGATAATGTTGCAGAAATATGACTAGTTATCAGTATTGTTTGTAGCTAGTCAATTTTGACATTTTTTTCGTGAAATTTGGAGGTGGCCCCCTACTGACGTCATAATGTTGAAATATTAGAACGTTTGCTGTTTCGGACTGATTCCTCCGTTAATGCTGAACAAAAAGATACATCATTTCAATCAATTGGACAACAAATAAAAAAGTTAGGAACATTTTGGCAACCCCACCCCCTTACCGTGAGCGCAAAATAGAGGCGTTAGGTGCAATTTTTAACTTCTCTGATCTGCCAGTTCATCCCAATATCTCGCGTGTTAACATATATTTTCTTCTTCGGCACATTCCAAAGTACTAAAAATTCATAGTTTCGGAGAGTGGTGGGGGGTGCAAGGTGGGCCTACTCAGCCCACGGACTAATAGCGGCCACTCGCGTTCTCGCTATCTCGCCCTGTAGATCTGGCCAGGCGAGATGGCGAGAATACGTAAATTAGGGGCGCGAATGGCCGATAGCGGCCATCAAAAAGGTCGCGGCACGATAACACGAGAACACGTGAACGATGCCATTAGCGAGTCGCGACCTACCATTCGCGTGTTCTCGTCTTCTCGCATACTCGCCTCAGGATAGGTCGCGGCACGCGAAACACGCGAACGCGCGAATGGCCGATAGCGGCCATCGAGAAGGTCGCGGCACAATAATATAAATCAGAATATAATTTAATACGAAACGAAATTTAGTATTTTTCCGTTTTACAAAATGAAATCCGATGATACAGTCAGGCGACAGACAAAGGAACAGTACTTCATTCAGAAGTTCAAATGTGAATTAAACAGTTAATAATACCTTTATTGATATATGAACTGTGGAATTGAACAATTAATTATTTCTTTTATGCATGTATCGACTGAAAAAGGAGATGTCAAGCCTACCGAAATTTAAAAAAACATGTAACCTGTTATATTTTGAAACTCCCAAAACTCTCAGATAATAAATATTCTTCTCGAAATTTGGTTTGGAAAACATCAGCAAGCATATAAAAATGAACGAAAATCAATAAAGAGATGGAAACTACATGGTCTTTGCTCTGTCGTGTTCTACTCTTGTTTATGTCAGCTCGCGCGTCGCCTCCAAAAATACGCATGAACACTCTTTTCCCCAAACATATCAGCAGAACGATCTCCCTTGATCAAATGGAGATCTGCAACCTTCCATTTGTCTGCAGTGTGATGTTGAGAGTCAGAAAAGGCCGTTATCTGTTCACATAGTGTTCACAGATAGAAAAGGTTGACAACTATCACCCCGAGAAAGTGATGAGTTTGGGCCATCGCTCTTTTTTTACGATCACTTTTAAAAACGATATACATCACATCTGAAGAGTGATGAGCAATGAGTGTAAATTTAGCTCATCACCTTTTAAAGGTGATGAGGCAAAATCATCACCCTTAAAAGATGATGACCATCATAACTCTTCATTGGTGATCAGAACTGGCCATCACCTTTTTTCTGGCTGTATTGGAGAATGAATGTTTCTGGTTCGAGACGTGGCACTGTGTCTCAACCTATTGAGCTACAGCTGTCCTAAAACGGGACTTTCCTGAAATAAATAACAATACGCAAAATAGGGTCTGAAAGCCAGAAACACGTTTGTTTTTTTTTTGTTTTTTTTGGGTTTTTTCTTTTTTATATTTTGGCCAAAGTGTAAGTGAAGCAAACCATTATAAATGCCTCTTGTTCTAGATGTCATTGTACCGCGCCTCTGAGGGCCAACTTGGATACGGCACAAGCTGGGCCCGTAATCGTCCTAACCAATTGAAATTGTCAGTCCTAAGCTAGGTCAACAAGCAGCCAGAGGATGCTAGGTCCCCCGCCAAAATGGCAGCAATATTTATAAGCGCCGTCGGTTTCAGAAGATATTCATGAGGATGGCAACAGCTACTTCACAGGCGTAAGAAGCAGAGGGGTCTTTCCACCTTCCCAGGTTTTCAGATCAACTCCGAATGGCTGACTGAATGTTGAGTGCTACTGTAATATATTTTCTTTACCATGTAGCATGAAAATTATGTAACCGAAATGCAACCCCAAGAGACAATTCATGGCATATTATCTGCAAACTAAATTTGACAAGAATATGAAGGCATCCTCAACCTATTGCCCAGAAACCAAATTTAGACTTTGCCACAAGGAGTCACCACCTGTAGGTGCAAGCAGGCAAAACACAATCCCAAATGACATCTCATGTCATGGTATCGGCATATGAACTTTGAGACTCTGAAGAGGGGTCCTCAAGTTATTGCCGGTACTAGATGCCCACCGGTGTTCATGCTATTTGGGGCGGGTCACATATGAATACAAAATTTGAGAATAATCTGATGAGCAGTTGCCAAATTATTGCCTGGAAACAAATTTTTCCACCAGGAGACGCCACCTGTAGGCAGAAGCGGGGGAAAAATACAATCCCAAGGAACATGGTATCGTGGGGACATCTGCATACCAAATTTGAGAAGAATCCGATGAGGGTCCTCAAGTTATTACCCAGAAACCAAATTTAGATTTTGACACCAGGTGACGCCACCTCTAGGCGCAAGTCAGTGAAATGCATTATCAAGCGACATCTTATGTCATGGTACATTCATACAAAATTTGAGAAGAATCCGATGGTCAGTTCTCAAGTTATTACCCGGAAACGAATTTGTGATGTTGCCACCAGGTGGCGCCACCTGTGAGTGCAAGTGAGCGAAAGGCAATCCCAAGCAACAGCTCCTGGCATGGTAAATGCATGCCAAATTCGAGAAGAATCCGATGAGCCACAACGTTTCTCATGTTACCCAGAAAGGTACATATGTAGGATATTTCAAAGAAATTCGACCAAGTGTTTCTAAGTTATCACTTGCAGCATGGAATAACGGAATGAACTCTAGTGGCGCCACCTCCGGGTGGATTTTGCTGAAACGCATCACCAACGGTGTTTTGTCGCAGGGAATGCATTTACCAAATTTCGAAGAAATCCGACAAATTGTTCGAAAGTTATCGCTCGCGAAGGATTTGAACAAACATGAACGGACATGCATTAAAGATTGAAACAAGACCCAGTGGCGCCACCTACAGGCGGATCTTGCTGAAACGTAATACCAGCGACGTCTTGTCGCAAAGAATGCAGATGCCAAATTTCGGAGGAATCCGACAAAGCATTTAGGAGTTATCGCTTACGCAGTATTTGCACGGACATGCACTAAATATTGGAACAAGTCCCAGTGGTGCCACCTACAGGCGGATCTTGCTGAAACGTGATACCAACAGACGTCTTGTCGCAAAGAATGCAGACGCCAAATTTCGGAGGAATCCGACAAAGCATTTAGGAGTTATCGCTTATGAAGCATTTGCACGAACATCCACGGACATGCACTAAAGATTGGAACAAGACCCAGTGGCGCCACCTACAGGCGGATCTTGCTGAAACGTAATACCAAGAGACATCTTGTCGCAAAGAATGCAGATGCCAAATTTCGGAGGAATCCGACAAAGCATTTAGGAGTTATCGCTTACGAAGTATTTGCACGGACATGCACTAAAGATTGGAACAAGACCCAGTGGCGCCACCTACAGGCGGATCATGCTGAAACGTAATACCAGCGACGTCTTGTCGCAAAGAATGCAGATGCCAAATTTCGGAGGAATCCGACAAAGCATTTAGGAGTTATCGCTTACGCAGTATTTGCACGGACATGCACTAAATATTGGAACAAGTCCCAGTGGCGCCACCTACAGGTGGATCTTGCTGAAACGTAATACCAACAGACGTCTTGTTGCAAAGAATGCAGATGCCAAATTTCGGAGGAATCCGACAAAGCATTTAGGAGTTATCGCGTATGAAGCATTTGCACGAACATCCACGGACATGCACTAAAGATTGGAACAAGACCCAGTGGCGCAACCTACAGGCGGATCTTGCTGAAACGTAATACCAACAGACGTCTTGTCGCAAAGAATGCAGATGCCAAATTTCGGAGGAATACGACAAAGCATTTAGAAGTTATTGCTTACGAAATATTTGCACGGACATGTCCGTGCATGCACGGACACATAGAAGCAAGAACCATTTTAAAGTCCCCGGCCGCGTTGCGGCGGGGGACAAAAAGCAGGTGTCAATATGGGGCTATGTTGGGGCACAAACTGCGGTCGGGAGATATGTATGCGAATTAAATTCGAAATAAAAAATAAAATGTAGAGTTTTGAGCTAAACTGTATATTGTACTGCTAAACCGGTTTCGTCCATTTTATGGTCTTTTCAATAGCAATGATATATTTTTTTCCTATGTGAAGTTATATATATACATATAGTTGCCTTGCTGTTGAACATGCTTAAACGCATTTTTATATACAAATTAGACACTGGAGACATATTTACAATATACTGGAGACGCCAAATCGTAAAACAGTTTGTTATAATCCGACAATTATATATACTACAGAACAAGAACTAAACAATTAGCTGATGTTTAACATAAGATGACATGTCCGTAGAGTTAGTTTTTCCTGACACGTCCAGACTTGATAAATGCATGGTTAGTTTTTACCGACAGTTGTCTGATATCTTCTTTTTCAGTCGATACATGTATAAAAGAAATAATTAATTGTTCAATTCCACAGTTCATATATCAATAAAGGTATTATTAACAGTTTAATTCACATTTGAACTTCTGAATGAAGTACTGTTCCTTTCTCTGTCGCTTGACTGTTTCATCGGATTTCATTTTGTAAAACGGAAAAATACTAAATTTCGTTTCGTATTAAATTATATTCAGATTTATATTATTGTGCCGCGACCTTCTTGATGACCGCTATCGGCCAGTCGCGCGTTCGCGTGTTCGCGTGCCGCGACCTATTCCGAGGCGAGTATGCGAGAAGACGAGAACACGCGAATGGTAGGTCGCGACTCGCTAATGGCATCATTCGCGTGTTCTCGTGTTATCGTGCCGCGACCATTTTGATGGCCGCTATCGGCCATTCGCGCGTTCGCGTGTTCGCGTGCCGCGACCTATCCTGAGGCGAGTATGCGAGAAGACGAGAACACGCGAATGGTAGGTCGCGACTCGCTAATGGCATCATTCGCGTGTTCTCGTGTTATCGTGCCGCGACCATTTTGATGGCCGCTATCGGCCATTCGCGCGTTCGCGTGTTCGCGTGCCGCGACCTATCCTGAGGCGAGTATGCGAGAAGACGAGAACACGCGAATGGTAGGTCGCGACTCGCTAATGGCATCGTTCGCGTACGTGTTCTCGTATTATCGTGCCGCGACCTTTTTGATGGCCGCTATCGGCCATTCGCGCCCCTAATTCTAGTATTCTCGCCATCTCGCCTGGCCAGATCTACAGGGCGAGATAGCGAGAACGCGAGTGGCCGCTATCGGCTTCCATAGTTATCACTACCTGATGAAAGCACTCTCTCCGCCTGGTCCTATTTTGCTATGCTCCGTGCCCTGTTTACCGGTCTACC
>JAVTVY010009886.1:0-17500 GCA_036873755.1 Hanleya hanleyi | reverse complement strand
TTTCTGTAAATCCTTTTTCAAATCTTCAAGTCGAGCGAGGTAATTAATTTTCCAGATATCATGAAATCTAACAGTCGAGAAGTGTATGCCCAGTAGCGTAAAATCATTTACCCAGTCGAGCCTCACTTCGTTACAAAGTTTTAGATCAGCACCAGAAAGAGAACCTATCCAAATAGCTTTTGTTTTTTCTATATTTATCTTCAGTCCAGAGAATTTATAGAAATATTTTAAACATTCAAGTGCTTCATGCAAAGACTCCTCTGAGCCGTCAAGGATTAGCTGTGTGTCATCAGCATACTGGCTGATCTTGAATTTCGTACCAGCAATTTCTATTCCTTTTATTTTATCATTGTTTCTAATCAAACTACCAAGGACCTCTGCACATAAAAGAAAAATATATGGTGAAATAGGATCACCTTGCCTACAACCGCAATGTATGGAAAAAAACTCTGACATATTACCATTTTGCACAATACAGGTCTTTAAGTCAGTAAAAAATATTTTTATCCATTTTTGAAAATTTTCGCCGAAATTCAGAGTTTTTAAAAGTTCGCTGATGAAGTTCCACGAGATGGAATCGAAAGCTTTCTCAAAATCGATGGATAATAATAGTCCTGGTATATTCCTTTCTTTTGTTTCAAACAGTATATCATAAATCAGACGAATGTTTTCCCCAATATATCGCCCTGGTATAAACCCCTTCTGGTCTTCGTGAACTAGTGTATTTAATACGGTTTTTAATCTGTTTGCTATACAGGAGCTTATTAGTTTATAATTTACATTCATTAAGGTTATAGGACGCCAGTTCTTTAGGAGATTTCTGGGTTTATTGGGCTTAGGGAGGCAAGTAATGACCCCCTGTTTTTGAGTAATTGACAACTCCCCCTTTTCGAACCCTTGATTTATAGAACGCAAAACAAAATAACCTAAGTCTTTCCAGAACACTTTATAGAAGTCCGCTGGAAAACCGTCGAGCCCAGGACTTTTTCCATTTTGCATACGCTTTAAGGCATCACTGAGTTCTGCAAAAGTAATCGCCTCTTCTAATTTGATCGATTCTATGTCGCTTAATTTATTCAAATCAACTGTTTCTAAGTAATCAGCAATATGCTCCTCCGATTCAGACGGTTTTGAGTATAAATTGCTGTAAAATTGTCTTTGTGCCTTTAGAATATCTTTCGAGTTATGAATTTGCTTACCGTCTTCTAGGGTTAAACTTGTAATTAACTTATTAGTGTAGTTCCTTTTTTCTAATCCTAAAAAATACTTCGTTGGCTTTTCTCCAGATTCAATTATTTTTGCTTTAGTTCTCGCCATTATACCCTCTATTTGTTTGTTTCTAAATGTTTCAAGCTCTCTATTAACTGTTTGTAACCTGTTTAACTTGTCGTCTGTGATATTTGAATAATTTTCTTGTACTTCTTTCTCGAGTGATTCTATCTCATTTTCCAAGTCAAGTTGTTTCTTTCCTTCCTTTCTTTTTTTTATGGAAGAGTATTTTATAGTAACGCCTCTGATCTTCATGAGCAAAGTCTCCAAAAAAAGTTGATCATCGATGCAAAGTTGGAGATCTTGTTTAGGTATATTACACATGTGTTCCCGTTCGTAAGGAAGTAAAGTATATTCTTGTATAGTTTCGTTTATTGTTGAATTGATCAAATCAAGATAAGACTTTTCCTTCAATAGTGAACTGTTCAACTTCCAATACCCCCTTCCCCGATCTGAGTTAGTAAATTTGCAGTTCAATGTGATGGCAGAATGGTCCGTTTTATATCCAGGAATAATTTGGGCATCAGTTGTTATATTAAAGATATCTGGACTGACGACAAAAAAATCTAATCTAGCCTGTTGTTTAGGGTTTTTTCGCCTCCAAGTGAAACGCCTATCTGTTTCATGTAGAATCCTCCATACATCAATGTAGTCATTATCCTTCATGGTGTTCAGCACAGTTTGTCTTGCGTTAGGATTGTTAATATGTTTATAATTATATGTGTCTATTGTTGGATTTATAACAAAGTTCCAGTCCCCACAAATAATTACTGAAGGGTTTCCGATGTTTTCTATTTTTCTGTTAATATTATTGTAGAACGAAGGTTTATCTAAGTTTGGGCCATATAAGCACACTAATGTTACAGGAATTTCAAAAATTTCAATACCCATAACAATATAGTTGCCTTGTGAGTCAATATCTACACTTTGAACTTTATAATCAAAGTTGTTATTTAATAAAATTATTACGCCGCGTGATCTAGACGAGAAGGGGCTTATCCAAGCATCATGATCCCAATCTTGCTTAATGTCATAGGTCTTGTCACTGTGCGTATCCTGTAAGCAGATAATGGAAATTTTTTTCTTATTGAAATATTGAAAAACATCTTTCCTATTTTTTTTGTCAGCCAATCCCTGACAATTCATGGAGACAATATTGATGGTATCAGCCATAGTTATATTGCGATAGGCGGAGTCTCGACTCGGTAATGATAAATAGGTATTGATGGATACCTAACATGTGCAACTTTTTGTTTAAATATAGCTCTGGGCATATAAATCTGTTTATCAATATTTTGTAAGGTTTCGAGTCTGATAGATACATCAATTTAATAGTATGTAGTGTATTATTGTGATTGTAAATATATTTGTTGCCACATGTTAATTGAAATAGTTTAACCCCATGAGAAGCCATACACGCACACACACACATACACCCTAGCAGAAACCTGTAACAAATACTAATCATATATACATATTGAGAACCATTTTCCCGCGTTATTTAGCATTTAGTTGTGGATAGACAACCATTATGTTTATATGTAATACTATGCAATACACTCTGTGAAGTATTTTACATCGTTAAAATGCCAAAAACTATGCTGCACCATATGTACATGTGTAACTCATTGAGTCCAATCATGAAGTTACGTAATATGTGTAATATACACACACAAACAAAAAAAGGGCAAAACACACACACACACACACGAGCACACAAAAAGGCAATTTATATTGAATGAATTGGTTATAAACAATCCGTATATATACATACATAAATAGTCAATAATACCATCATCCTGTCTTTCGAAATATGAGTTGCTTTCTTTTCTACATTATTTCACCGACAACATGCGAGTTTTACTTTCCATCAAACAGTGAATGACTGACCCAATTTTTTTGTATGGTTCTCAAAAAATCTCATCAACCAACTATGCACATACCTTCAGTCGAAGTTTCGATGAACCCAGCCAATGTCAGATCCAAATTTTCAAACTTGCTAATGTCAGATCAAATTGGTGACATATTATACCCGGGGCAAACCCACTTGTGTAAGCGACTTGGTGATATGCTGGTCTGTCGGGTCAAACTTACTATAATTTTTTATTCTACACAATCCTAACATTCACTAAATTTCCTGGCCCCAATTATTGACTTAATCAGCCACATTATTTTTCATTATAGATTTACAATTATGAATATATTTTTATTACATACAACTTTTAGAATCTCATTCAAGATTCAAGAACTCAATTAGTGGAAAACCAATATAAACTTTGGGTGTGACATCAACATGACTAAAAAAGGACGTCATTCAGTACATTCTCTGTACATTCCCAGAACAGGGGGCTTGTAAACTTAAGCCCAGAACAGCGGACGTGTGTACATTGAAAGAACTTAAGCCCAGACTCCGAATGCATCGTGTGGGGTGTCATTTTGTAGCTCTCGGGGTGTAGACCCCGATTTGTGGACTGTCCACGTCATCTGTGATGTCATGGGTGACGTCATCAGGACGAGTAGTAGCGCAAATGAGCATTTTGGGACAGTGAAGGAAGGTATTTGGAGTGGAGAGGGGCCATCCTTGGTCCGAATGCGTCGTGGGAAGTGTCATCTTGCAGTTCTCGGGATGTAGACTCCATTTAAGGGATGTCCACAGCATATGTGACGTCACCAGTGACGTCATCAGTACGAGTAGTAGCGAAAGAACTTTTTATAATTGGCTCAGTGCCAATTTTCCCCACGATTTCAGGGATATCCACAGCATCTGTGACGTCATCAGTACGAGTAGTAGCGAAAGTGAGCATTTTGGGTCAGTGAAGGAAGGTATTTGGTCTAGAGATGGACCATCCATATCTGTCATGCATTATACCATATCTTTGCTGTATTATACCATATCTGTCTCGCATCATACCAAATCTGTGCTGTATTATACCACATGAGTAACAACAAGTTCAGCAATATTCATACAGTTTATTATCCCCAATGTTACATCATACCCAGACTGGGGGAGCCGCCCTGGGTAGGTTTAGTATGTTCACAGCAAAACAAATTGAAATATCAAACACCATGTTTTATTATTTAACGCACCGTCACATTAGGTACAAGTGCTTACTGAGCTCAAGTCAACGACCAGCATGTAGACATATAGAGTCTGCACGGCATGTTATGGTATTCATCAGTGCACGGGTGACGCGTTCAACCGATGGGTTGGTCGGTCAGCTTGGTCACGAAAAACGTAACATTGGTGACCCTCTCCACTATCCACTTGGTGTTGGGGCGTTGTTTTGGGGCCCATTCCAAGAGGTCCACGGTGTCCAGTTTCTCCAGCATCGTCTCTAGCGACGCCCGGTTAATGATGATAAACGGTTGGTCAAATACCCGGATGTTACTGCTCGGGTAAAAGTATCGGACTTGATCTGACTCCTTATGCTGCAGCACATAACCAAACGCCAGATTTAATTTGAAGGACGTAGCTTGGTCATTGAAGATGGCTTCCACGTAGCTGCGTAGACGGGCGAGGTCGGTCAGTCGGAAATTGTAGATATCTTGAATAAGGCGATGACGGTGGAAACAGTGCCGTATCATGGTCCAATGGCGCCGATAGATGTCACTCACTGGATGGGCGTCCTGTAACAGATCGCTAGGAGCATCCACTGCATCTTCCAAAAAGTGTTCGATGTTGTCAGGCGTATGACTCGAAACCGTAACGCTGGGGTCCGGCTGGCTATCCATCCCCTCCTGGACTGTGGGTATAGGCGGGCTCTTCGTCATCGCATCACCAGTGGCGTTCGTCTCCCCGGGTTCATATTCACTGGGTCTGAACTTCCGCGGCTCCTCTTTAGTGGAAAGTTGTCGCCCAAACCGTGGAGATGGGGCATGAATCAAACGTTGGTGCTGTCTTAATCGACTGGGTCGTTTGAAGAGTCGACCACAATCGTTACATTGTACCGTCGCACCCTCGTGGAGTGCCCTCTCATGGCGCAGTAAATTATCCTCCCGATTGAATGACCGTGCGCAGATTATACAAGTATACCGTGCATCGTTGTGGGTGGAGGCCTCGTGACGTCGTAAATGTTCTAGACGAGTAAACTGCTTCTGGCAAGTTGTGCAAGTGAACATCTTGGTAGTTGACAGAGTGTCTGATGAAACGGCCAGGCCGCTTCCCTTTTATAGTACGCTAGCTGGTGATGTATTTTTAGCACACTCAGTTCAACTACCCCAAGTCGAGGACCGGACATATAGAGTATGTACTGCATGTTATGGTATTCATCAGTGCATGGGTGACACATTCAGCCGATGGCGGTGGTCGGTCAGCTTGGTAACGAAAAACGTGACATTGCTCATCCTCTCTACGACCCATTGTGTGTTGGGGCGTTGTTGTTGGGCCCATTCCAAGGGATGCACGGTGTCCAGTTTCTCCAGCATTGCCTCTAGCGACGCCCGGTTAATGATGGTAAACGGTTGGTCAAATACCCGGATGTTACTGCTCGGGTAAAAATATCGGGCTTGGTCTGTGTCCTTATGCTGCAGCGCATAACCAAACGCCAGATTCAACTTGAAGGCCGTAGTTTGGTCGTTGAAGATGGCTTCCACGTAGCTGCGTAGGCGGGCGAGGTTGGTCAGTCGGAAATTGTAGATATCTTGAATGGGGCGATGACGGTAGAAACAGTGCCGGATCATGGGCCAATGGCGCCGATAGATGTAACTCACTGGATGGTGTTCGTGTAAGAGATCGTTAGGAACATTTTTGGGTTCGTCCACAAAGTGTACTCTGCTCTCCTCGTCGTACAAAACCTGGCCCAATGTCTTGTTGTCGGAATTTGACTGTTGAATTAGGGCGACATCATCATCAACCCTCGTGCGATGGGTGGGAGTTCCCGCTGTCTCGATACTGGTGCCTACGGACTCTTCTACCTGCAAACGTGGCTGCAGAACAGGGTGTCGTGTGCGTTGGTGTCGCAGCAACTGACTGGTCAGTTTGAAAAGCCGACCACATTCTTCGCATGGACGCTTGGGTACTTCATGGCGTGCACGTGTGTGGCGCTGTAAATGATCCGGGCGCTGAAACGACAGTGTACATATCGTACAGCTATGCCGGGCGGTTCCTTCGTGCTTGGTAGCCTTATGGCGGCGCAAGTCGTGCAGACGAGTGAATGATTTCGAGCACGTAGTACAAGTGAACATCTTGGTGGTTGACAGAGTGTCTGATGAAACGGCCAGGCCGCTTCCCTTTTATAGCACGCTATGCCCGTTAGATGCATTCTCAGCTGCTCTTGTCCAATCAGAAGTCGCCATTTCAGGAAGCTCTATCTTCGACCATGTTCGCTCTGAACCGTTTGTTCTAATCGTTATCGGGCAGGCCAGGATTCCGTTGAGGCAACATATCCACAGATACTTGTTTGCGCATTCTGAGTATCTATCAGTGCATGGGTGAATACATTCAGGGGACTCTGGAGCTCGGAGCGCTGGAGCTCGGAGAGGCTTACACAACATCTTTGAGGCGTCCTCAACGCCCGTCTTAACGCATGGACGCACTAACGACGGCGAGTGAGTGAGTGAGTGAGTGAGTCTTCCGGTTCCGGTCACGTGACAGTAAACATCGAAAAACCCGGATGTAAGATGAGGACCCGGATGTGAGATGAGGACCGGATGTAAAACCACAGTACCCAGGAAAGTGACCTTTGACTCTGCGCTACTCGGAAGTGACGCCATCGTACGCAGGCACACACACACACACATACCCGGTGCACCGGGCGTCAACGCCCGGTGGTGGTGGTGGGAACTCCCGTGTGGCAGAGCTCTTGGATCGGAGCTCTTGGAGCTCAAAGCCTCTGGAGCTCAGATCTCGGAAGTGACATTTGCATGTTCCGTTCACGTGACCGGAACTGACCTTTGACCCCGGCGCGCGCGGTGTAAAGGTTTCCACCGCGGAAAATTTACAGCGCCACACACGTGCACGCCATGAAGTACCCAAGCGTCCATGCGAGGAATGCGGTCGGATTTTCAAACTGACCAGTCAGTTGCTGCGACACCAACGCACACGACACCCTGTTCTGCAGCCACGTTTGCAGGTAGAAGAGTCCGTGGGCACCAGTATCGAGACAGCGGGAACTCCCACCCATCGCACGAGGGTTGATGATGATGTCGCCCTAATTCAACAGTCAAATTCCGACGACAAGACATTGGGCCAGGTTTTGTACGACGAGGAGAGCAGAGTACACTTCGTGGACGAACCCATAAATGTTCCTAACGATCTGTTACACGAACACCATCCAGTGAGTGACATCTATCGGCGCCATTGGCCCATGATCCGGCACTGTTTCTACCGTCATCGCCCCATTCAAGATATCTACAATTTCCGACTGACCAACCTCGCCCGCCTACGCAGCTACGTGGAAGCCATCTTCAACGACCAAACTACGGCCTTCAAGTTGAATCTGGCGTTTGGTTATGTGCTGCAGCATAAGGACACAGACCAAGCCCGATATTTTTACCCGAGCAGTAACATCCGGGTATTTGACCAACCGTTTACCATCATTAACCGGGCGTCGCTAGAGGCAATGCTGGAGAAACTGGACACCGTGGATCCCTTGGAATGGGCCCAACAACAACGCCCCAACACACAATGGGTCGTAGAGAGGGTGACCAATGTCACGTTTTTCGTTACCAAGCTGACCGACCACCCCCATCGGCTGAATGTGTCACCCATGCACTGATGAATACCATAACATGCAGTACATACTCTATATGTCCGGTCCTCGACTTGGGGTAGTTGAACTGAGTGTGCTAAAAATAGATCACCAGCTAGCGTACTATAAAAGGGAAGCGGCCTGGCCGTTTCATCAGACACTCTGTCAACCACCAAGATGTTCACTTGCACAACTTGCCAGAAGCAGTTTACTCGTCTAGAACATTTACGACGTCACGAGGCCTCCACCCACAACGATGCACGGTATACTTGTATAATCTGCGCACGGTCATTCAATCGGGAGGATAATTTACTGCGCCATGAGAGGGCACTCCACGAGGGTGCGACGGTACAATGTAACGATTGTGGTCGACTCTTCAAACGACCCAGTCGATTAAGACAGCACCAACGTTTGATTCATGCCCCGTCTCTGCGGTTTGGGCGACAACTTTCCACTAAAGAGGAGCCGCGGAAGTTCAGACCCAGTGAAGATGAACCCGGGGAGACGAACGCCACTGGTGATGCGATGACGAAGAGCCCGCCTATACCCACAGTCCAGGAGGGGATGGATAGCCAGCCGGACCCCAGCGTTACGGTTTCGAGTCATACGCCTGACAACTCGAACACTTTTTGGAAGATGCAGTGGATGCTCCTAGCGATCTGTTACAGGACGCCCATCCAGTGAGTGACATCTATCGGCGCCATTGGACCATGATACGGCACTGTTTCCACCGTCATCGCCCTATTCAAGATATCTACAATTTCCGACCGACCGACCTCGCCCGTCTACGCAGCTACGTGGAAGCCATCTTCAATGACCAAGCTACGTCCTTCAAATTAAATCTGGCGTTTGGTTATGTGCTGCAGCATAAGGAGACAGACCAAGCCCGATACTTTTACCCGAGCAGTAACATCCGGGTATTTGACCAACCGTTTACCATCATTAACCGGGCGTCGCTAGAGACGATGCTGGAGAAACTGGACACCGTGGATCCCTTGGAATGGGCCCAACAACAACGCCCCAATACTAAGTGGAGAGTGGAGAGGGTCACCAATGTTACGTTTTTCGTGATCAAGCTGACCGACCAACCCATCGGTTGAACGCGTCACCCGTGCACTGATGAATACCATAACATGCCGTACAGACTCTATATGTCTACATGCTGGTCGTTGACTTGAGCTCAGTAAGCACTTGTACCTAATGTGACGGTGCGTTAAATAATAAAACATGGTGTTTGATATTTCAATTTGTTTTGCTGTGAACTTACTAAACATACCCAGCGCGGCTCCCCCAGTCTGGGTATGATGTAACATTGGGGATAATAAACTGTATGAACATTGCTGAACTTGTTGTTACTCATGTGGTATAATACAGCACAGATTTGGTATGATGCGAGACAGATATGGTATAATACAGCAAAGATATGGTATAATGCATGACAGATATGGATGGTCCATCTCTAGACCAAATACCTTCCTTCACTGACCCAAAATGCTCACTTTCGCTACTACTCGTACTGATGACGTCACCAATGACGTCACAGATGCTGTGGATATCCCTGAAATCGTGGGGAAAATTGGCACTGAGCCAATTATAAAAAGTTCTTTCGCTACTACTCGTACTGATGACGTCACTGGTGACGTCACATATGCTGTGGACATCCCTTAAATGGAGTCTACATCCCGAGAACTGCAAGATGACACTTCCCACGACGCATTCGGACCAAGGATGGCCCCTCTCCACTCCAAATACCTTCCTTCACTGTCCCAAAATGCTCATTTGCGCTACTACTCGTCCTGATGACGTCTCCCATGACATCACAGATGACGTGGACAGTCCACAAATCGGGGTCTACACCCCGAGAGCTACAAAATGACACCCCACACGATGCATTCGGAGTCTGGGCTTAAGTTCTTTCAATGTACACACGCCCGCTGTTCTGGGCTTAAGTTTACAAGCCCCCTGTTCTGGGCTTCAGTTCTTTCAATGTACAAGCCCCCTGTTCTGGGCTTTAGTCCTTTCAATGTACAAGCCCCCTGTTTTGGGCTTCAGTTTTCACGTGGTTGTTCTCACGTTGTTGTTGTTCATTGAATAAAAAAAATGAGATCTCACCAAAAAACCCTGTCTTGGGTGTTTTATTCATAATGCATAAATGCCCAATGTGGAGATTCAGTCAAACTGAAATCAGTGGTGTAGGATGGGGCCAAAAATGTAACCCACCAATGTTAGAATGCAAGAGCACTATAGTAAAATAGGGAGCCAATGAAATCAGCCCACAGACCAAGTACGTGTTTTGGTCTCGGTTTGGAGCGGGCATTTCATTGAGGTGCGTGTAAAGGAAGACGGTGAGTGAAGACTCGTCCAACACGTATAGATTAAGTTTATTACTATAAGTTCTATGTATTTTTAAATATGGAAAACCCCGGATGTAAGATGAGAACCCGGATGTAAAACCACAGTACCCAGATGGAAGACGGAAAAAACCCACTGGGAAACCCGGATGTTGAGAAGAACCCGGATGTAGGCGCGGACGTAGGCGAAAGCATTCCCGTACCCGTATGTAGGTTGTAGACGTATACCTAGTACCCGTCCATTGGTTCTTTTTCTTGACCGCTGATTGGCTCTTTTTCTCGACCGCTGATTGGTCCAAATGGAACTGCCCATCTTTCCCAGGTTCATCTAGAATCCCCTTTTTGTGCTCAAGCTCTGTATATATCGATGCCGCAACATTGTCTCATTGGACATTGGACCGTTTGACCTGGATGTGACCTTTGACCTTTTGACCCGACATGCATCCGCGCACTTCCGGAGAACCCGCGCGCGCGCGCTGCGGCCGGGCCGGGCCAGGGTGCGGGCCGGGAAAGCTGGAGGTAGTGTTTGAGCATTCTGAAAACCGGAAGTGACGTCACACACACTTGCGCAGACCCACTAAACCACGTGAACGCCATTGTAGGGGAAAACCCCAGTACATGACACGGAGAGACACAGACAAGTCTAGACATGTCCAAAGGTCACGCCCCATTCACCGGAAGTGACGTCATACACTTGCGCAGACCCACCAAACCACGTGAATGTTAGTCCAGGTGGATGCTCCCCCACCTAGGATTCACATGGATACCGCACTCGACACAATAGGCCCATGAGGGGCCCACCTAGCCCCCAACACGTCTATTTCCATACTCTTGGTCTTCCGCGCATGCGCAGAATGACCCTATGTCTACCCCACATCCACGCCATCAGATGCGCCTTCACGAATGCTTCACATGGATACCTCACACGACCCATTCGAACCGTGAATAGCCCATCTCTAACCCAAACACACCCACACACACACCCAAAAATGGCTGCTTTCTATACTACGGCCAGGCTGCGCATGCGCAGACTATTGACAACGTACGAACCATTAGTGTAGTCAAGTGCTCCTGCATGAGAGCTTCACATGGATACCTCACTCGACCCCACCGGACCATTAGTGGCCCACCTAGATCCCAACACGTCCACCCCGTATGGACCTATACATCCATAGCCATGCAGTATAGGCCTATGGGCCTACCCAGGCCTCGGTGACTTTTTTCAAAAATTCCACCGTTTCGTGCCGGGACACTTCCTATCATGTTTGTCTTGACGAGACTAAGAAAAAAATCCAAACAACCATACCGCAAATGTGTAGAAGGAGGGTTTCCCAGTGGGGCAAATGATTGGTCCTATACCCCTAGTATGGGACTATATGGGTCTCCCTGAACTTTTTCCAAAATTTCAACGATTCGCTCCGCGACACTTCCTATCATGTTTGTCTTGACGAGACTAAGAAAACGAGACCCCACAACCTATACCGCAAATGTCGAGAAGTAGGTTTCCCAAGATGGTCCTATACCCCCCATACCCCATATTTTCCCGTGATTTAGGATAAAGTCCGTGTTCCGTATTTTTTCAGGAAAAATTTTACATACACCCACCCTGGAACTAGGGGGAGATAACTATATTGATAGGCAAACCCCGTTAAGCCCGGCGACCTATATACCCCCCATACCCCATATAGGCATTTTCGCGGATTTTTCGATAAAGTCCGTGTTCCGTGTTTTTTTTACATGCACCCACCCATGACTGGATGCCCCTTCACATAGGCTTCACATTGATACCTCATACAACTCCATCGGCCCATTAGGGGCTCCCCTAGATCCCAAAACGTCTATTTTCATACCCTTGGGCCACCGCGCATGCGCAGAATGGTGACAACGCCCGAGCCCCTAGTCCAGTCAGAGGCCCCTTCACGAATGCTTCACATGGATACCTCATATGACCCCATTGGATCATTAGGGGCTCCCCTAGCTCCAAAACGTCTATTTTCATACCCTTTGGCCACCGCGCATGCGCAGAATGCCGATATTTCAACCCCACACCCAGCCCATTAGATGCCCCTTCACGAATGCTTCACTTTGATACCTCACTCGACCCCATCGGTCCATTAGTGGCTCCCCTAGCTCCAAAACGTTTATTTTCATACCCTTTGGCCACCGCGCATGCGCAGAGTGCCGATATTTCAACCCCACACCCAGCCCATCAGATGCCCCTTCACGAATGCTTCACTTTGATACCTCACTCGACCCAATCGGTCCACTAGCGGTCCCTACAGATTGCCGAACACTTCCACGAAAACCCACGGTTTTGGGACTACTTTCGGTCCGCGGAGGCAGACCGCATCACCGCCAGATCGCATCACCGCGGAGAAATACATGCCCCCAAGGTCACGCCCCATTCACCCAGACCGGAAGTGACGTCATACCTGCGCACAGCACTCCTGCGCACACCGCCCCAATACCGCCCCATTTCCCCTCATTCGCGCATGCGCAGTGAGGGGCTTTTGACTCCATTTAGCCTTACACTACTACTGCGCTGTCTTTGAAATGCACTCTATTCAGTGTCAATCAGCATAGAGAACAGCTAGGCTACCTATCTATTCTCCTCAAATATTGTTATTGTCCCTATGTGAGTTAACATTAACTCACTTCACTGGGATTCGGGTGTGGTTCAATTTAATTGAATGAATAATGGATATTTCCATTTCAGACTAGAAACGGCTAAAATAATTATTTTTCACAAGAACCGTACAGGTAGCCTATATCTATGGCAGTTAAAATTGCTTTTTCATGATATATGGAACTGGCCAGAGATTGTTGAGTAAATGGGCAAGATTCGATGGTTTGTGTTCTGTGAATGGGCAATATATTACAGCCGCTCATAGCATCAAGATTTGGCTTATCTGTAGCCTTAATGAATCCGTTTGAGAAGGTAGAATATACACTGTTACTGG
Source organism: Hanleya hanleyi (assembly GCA_036873755.1). Taxonomy (NCBI): domain Eukaryota; kingdom Metazoa; phylum Mollusca; class Polyplacophora; order Lepidopleurida; family Hanleyidae; genus Hanleya; species Hanleya hanleyi. Next base: position 4,231 of record JAVTVY010009886.1, on the reverse strand, counting down.
AACTGATAAAAACGCAAGGGAAGTATGAGGGAAAATGCCCTAAAAATGTTTCTTTTATTTTGAATATTGTTGTATTGTCGCCCTGTTCCGCGTTATAGGATATAACGATCTCTTGATCGTGTCATCTGATAACAGAGTTAATGTGGGCGAAAAGAGTACTAGAGAGTACAGTGGGGAAGTTTTTCTTCTTGTGTTCAGCCTTGGTGGTTGTTATTAACGCCTTGATCGCGTCGTCTGTTGTTAGTCAAGGTGGCTGGGCGATTGTCCGGGTGACAGTGAGTGGGGTCTTGGTGACGTGATGAAGTTCAGTGGGCCACATGCTTGTGGTGCTGGCTAAGTTCTGCTATAAGCTAACATAAACCTATTCCCGCCTTACATCCTCCGACTACACGTTCGGTAATGTATTAACGAAAATTAAATAAACGAAGTTGATCAAAGAATGACGAAGCACTAGACTAAGTTACGTCTTTTCGATTTTTTATTCAAAAGGTTTTGTTCTGATGTCTGTTTTTATCGGTCTGGTCAGCTCCAGAATTTATTGGTGTGTCGTCATTTCGACTTTTGTTTTTGCATCGGTCTGGTCGGCTCCATAAATTACTATGGTGTCATTTTCACTTTCGTTTTGTATCTGTCTGGTTGGCTTCGGAATTTCCTTTTTTATCATTATTCTGTTATTCAAACAGATAGCAAGTGGCAGTTTTGAAGCTATAAATGATGGTAATGGCTACTAATATGTTGGCTGCAGAGCCGGAGAATACTGGATATTAATATGATCTGAGAGATAATGTATATGAATACCAATATGGCAAACCACAGAACGTTGAAAATTCACACTACCAACCCAAGCCCACAAAACAGAAACAGAGGCAGACCCGTCATGTAAGACAACTTCAATGGGCAACACTTTGCGTGCAATATACTTGGCCCTGTTCACTCCTTGATAGAATGGTTCCCCACATGTAGTCACCTATTGTATGTGTCTTACATTACGGATTTGCCAACACAGATGACAAAAAACGTGAACTTTGTCAATTTTGTTCACAAGACCTCGCTTTCGAATACATTCAAATGGATTGTATGAACAGCGAGATATAAAATGAGCTCTACTGTGCAAAATATCAATTTCAGCTGAAAGATATGATCATATTAACTTTGCCTATAGTTAATGAGGGATATCTTTTTTTAAGCAAAATTGCCTATTTTGAAAAGTGATAACGGGTATTCTTGGTAGTTCTTAAGACCATATTACAGTCGGTCATATAATGTCAGCTTTGATAGTTTAGAAATGGCGAAGTCCCAGGTAGGTTTCCTCATGTAAGTAGCAGATACTAGATCATATCCCATTAATTGTTCATACCCATGTCGAAGAATTACAAGAGTGTGAACAAATTCTGAAGATAAAAAATGTGCCATCCCACCCTGCATTCGAACAGTGAGTGAAAAACCCACAAATGTGCTTTGTAACTCTCCAGAATTCATAGATGTTTCCCTAGTGAAAGGTGGCATGCTACCTCCACAGCCAAAGCCAAAGGCCCTTGCAGAGTAACTTGGAATTACCTGTGATTACTTACATCAATAGAATAGAAATGAACAATTGTAATTAATCAGTTATGCATTTATTGTTCTTCATATATCATGTATCATAGAAGTTAGCCAGGATATATGTGGGGTTTTTTTTAATATGTGAATTACATGTTCTTCCTATTTAATCTGCAAGGGCCTTAGATTCAAACATTGACCCACAACCAGCCTGCCCCAGATTATACATGTACATGCTATGCCAGGTAAAAGCAGGTACCCAAGCCATTGTATGAGTTGAAAAGAACATGCCCTGGAGTTATTTCAGCTTGTCCATCAACATTCACTAGATGGGCATTCTCCATTTACAGCTACATGAAACTGAATTACCAGTAACCTGCTGCGCTGCCATAAACTGACCAGTCTCACATCTGTACATGTACATGTGTATTCTAGCAGCTGTCTGCCTTGGCACACATGCATGTTGTAGTGTATCCAGGGTTATTTTATCCAATAAGAATATACACATGGTGAGGTGTGCTGCATGCAGGGAACATTTAAAAACAACTGATGAGTTTACACTGAACATTTTTGATTTTCAATCACAGTTTGAATGCTGAATGTGATTTCATGGAATTAAGGAAATAAATCGCTTGTCATTTCATTCTTCTTTGACATGCGCAATAAGTATCGTCAAGTTTTGTTGTAGTATTTCAGACTCAAATGGATAATTGATCTTCAGACTTTGCCATTTCTCGGGCAGCCACTATGGCTGAATGTTACTGAATTGAAATTATGAAGGAATTGGTCAACAAAATGAATCGAAAACGATTTCAGTCAGATTTTAAGAATCAGATTTGCATTAATATTGCCCAAAGACCATTATGTTCGTATAAATCCTCATCTTGTTGTGATATGTTAAGGATCAGGGGGATTTGAGAGATTTTGACATTTTTTCTGTCAGGTTGAAATTTTCAAAAGGCCACTAAATTATCAAGGGCGCATTATTTCATCTCATAAAGATAGGAAACACAATTAAACACAAGAAAATATGACAATTTTTTTTAACTAAGTCGGGAAAAATGACTTTGTGGAACAAAATTGATAAAAAATGTAGTCGATTTCTTGAAATAAAAATTGGAAATTGAAGGAATGTGGTGACTGTTTAACTCACGAATAAAGTTGAATCATCTCTTCGTTGAGGTCAAACAAGAATGACCAACTTGAAGTTGTTGGAAAATAGGATGCTACACGTGGTCAAGCAAACAGAATTGTTCGGAAAAATGGCGATTCACATTTCTTCCTGCTCAGGTGGACTTTTTCCGGCCTCGATGAATTAACCCTTCGCACAAAACTGAACACCTGTCAATCAAAGTCCGTCTGAATAAGACAGTCATTCAACATGTTGTTGTTGTTTCGTATTGTTGTTGTTGTTGTTGTTGGCACACGGCCGTGAGGGTTAATGTCATTCATCTACACACGTTTACGCTCACCCATTTTCATCGACAAATGCTTTCAGAACATGCGATCGGAATGCAGAATCATTTAGATCGGAGGGCTACTCACCGAAATTCACTAGAATACCATCTTTGTTGTCTAAATTTGATGTAATTAGACGAATGATCTTTTTTCCCTCACTTTCACCAATTATCAAATCTCGTTCGATTTCTCGTGAAGCATGAGGCAGGATATTAGAGTAAGGCGGCTTGAAAAGTACATCTCCAGGGAGGTTTCCAAAAATGATTTTCTGCAATAAAACTGTCGAATTAAATATTTTGTATTCTAAATATCACCATATTTTACTGAATTATGATGCTTCTTTGATGTTTATACATGTTATGGACGATATCTCCGACATGCCTATTTGAGCGTATGAATATTATTCACATGTGATGGGTCACCTTGTTTGGGAATGAAGCACGCTGTGTCACTTTCCGACCTGTGTGATTTCAAAGCGCTGAATTCGATTTCTTTGCCAACCGATGGACTTAAAAGTACGTATCTAACTGTGTATTTGTGGAAAATTTGAATTTGAATATATTTTCTGAAAGTCGCTTCACGAAATTCTTTGTCATTTTATTACATTTTTGCTTACAAAGGTATTGAAAAAAAATTCAAAAAAAAAATATATATATATTTTTTTCATTTCAAGTCTCATGGTATCATTGTGTCATAAAATTTCATCATTATAATGATGAGGGGCGTTTTTGGAAATTTAGACTTGGAAAATGTCAAATATCCTGATGATCCTTAAGGGGGTGACATATGCAACTGTACCTTTTTTCATAGAATCACATGTGATCTGATTACTGAATAGGCAATACAGTTGGTGGCCAATATCATATACCAAAATGTTCCCCAAACCTTGCTGAACGCGAATATGACACCTCTTTGAAGAAACATTGTAAATTGGAGAATATAATTACAAAAACAATGAGACTTGGGACTGCCAGCAGAAGTCAATAAAGAATAAACACACAATATTGAAAAGCAGTTAAGAAAATTCTGTATAGTATGTTCTACAACAAAGACTATGTTAGATAGCAAAAATGATTTGGGAAGTATTTTTAAATATTTTTTTGACTTCAGTAATTGTCTAGAAATTTTGTGTACCCGACATGTGGATCAAATCACAGATATGTGTCAATTGGCAATTAATTATGCAGCTTCTTTTAGAACCAGACACAACCACAACAGGCTGTGAATGAATGGA
>JAVTVY010009885.1:0-43967 GCA_036873755.1 Hanleya hanleyi | reverse complement strand
CCACATGTATATGATTTCAGACCAAATTCTAAAGATCTTGACAGAAACACTGCTTTAGCCTGAAACAATATAAAATCATCTAGGATCCCGACAAATCTGAAGAAACACCCAATTTAAAGATACCAGAAACCAAGAACACTCCATTTGAGAACAGAATTAGATTCAAAACTTGAACTTCTGTTCTAGATCACATTGTACATTTTCTTTGGGTTACCCAGATTTGATCACGACTAATTCATTTGGTTTGGCCTGATCGCCTCAGCTACATATACAGGTATGAACCAGCACCTTCCTTCGATATTCAGATACAAAAAAGAAATAGAAAAATGAGTATATATTTTTTTAAAAGATCAAATATTAGAAAAAAAGTTGTCAACATTAATCATCAATGCGTTCTTTGAATGAGTTTCAATTTAATAGTACCAGGTAAAGACGAATAGAGCATACCTGGGCCTAGTCTATTCACGTCGTCTTATATATCGCTCAGGGCTATCGGCTCAATCTTCAGCCTATATTTCTAAGAGTATGTACATGCAAAACCATTTAGTAACTTTATACGTCAGGCCCAAGCCACGTGTAATATTAGAAACAGATCCACAGACGAAGTTTTTTTCGTTTTTATAATTACAACAGTTCAGGAGTAACACTCATGTCAGTACTTGTCCAAAACTGATAACCTTGAATAATGTATTTCAACAAAATTTAGGCAGGAATAAATTCCATTCAGTCAACTATCAGCAACTTGACTTTTTATATCGTCCCTTCAAAATTCTTTTTTCATAGATCCGACTCAACTTGTTACGGGCCTGCTAATCTGGTCGGTTGAGATCTGAAATTTGCCAGGACAGCCCATTTTTTTTCGTATATTTATGTCTTACAGGCAAGGTGTTATAGCAGAACGTTTCAACAGCTCAACTATTATCAGATTATGCAACATCCCTTTACAGGACCGGACTCGTTTAGCTGATCGCAAACAATTTCTCAAAAGGCCAAACACAGTTTTATGTTCCAGTCTACACGGCTGTCCTTCACTTAGCACAGTAAAAACAGAGGAGTCAATATAAATACTTTACCTACAGTTTATCAGTGTCAAATTTTCTCCAAGAGTCCTTTACATCTTTTCTGGTCTCCAACCAAACAGAAGCTCCCTTTTCTCTGATTCGGGTGTGTAATTGTCTCTCCTCTCTCAGTTTTCTACCCACAGCAGCTATAGTCGGGGCTGTTAGGGCATAAAAGGGACTGTTTGGTTCAGATTCTTCCAAAAGCACCAAATTTGGTCCATATGTCGCCCATACAATACCTTTTCGATTTTTGACGGGCGCCAAGGTAGTCGCCCCCTGGGGCCGGCATATTGGCGAAATTCATTATGGCCGCCACCCGGGTTAGAGGTCAGTCAATAAAATGGCTACAATCATAAATAATACAACTTTTTAGTGGTTATCGGAGTCGGGAAATCTGATTCTGATCTTATTTCAACGATTTGAGGTCAAGGTCACCCTAAAGGTCATTTTTGGGTCAAATTCGTCATTTTTAGTGGTTTTTAGTCGAGATATACAAACTAACTCATTTTATCGATTTTCGGGGTTGAGTAACCTGAATCTGGCCATATTTTGACAATTTGAGGCAATATTGCATGTGAGGTTCATGACAGATGTCCCCCGAAACAGAGGTCAACCGGAGGTCAATTATAGGAAACATCAAAAGGGCTAGAATCACAAATAATACCATAGGGCTTTGCGGCATCGGAGAATTAGATTCTGACCTTATTTTGAGGTCATGGTCACCTCATTTGAGAATTAAAGGTCAAAGATCAACAGTTGCTACTAAAAACAATCGAAAGAAGATTATTCAGGAACAAACGTTACTAAAATACTTCGGAGATGACATCTGCTGACAAAATGCTATAACTATGCCGCTACGTGCATTTAAATGTTCAAAATACAAAACAAAGACCGCTTAAGCAACAGTATACCAATGATTACTTTTACTACCTATGCATTCTGGCTTGCGTGCTATGATGCCAGCAATAAATAATACTTGTCATCATCGCCCAAGTTATAAACGCACCCGCCTTCGCATTTGCAGAGGGTCATGTATCGGACATCGGCACAGTTGCATTTGCACCTTCCCGTGCATGCCTTGAGTCAGCCTCAGTGCATGAGAATGGCATATGCCATAGAAGAGCGCTGAGAGTGGTCCATAGCGGTTGCCATGTACTGGTGCAATCTTTGTGCCAGCTCCACTCACTGAAGTCAGGGATTCCCTGCTGGAGTGAAGCGACTCCAGTAGAAACTCGCTTGCAGCAGCGCTTGCTTCACATGCTGCAAAAGCGCGGCTTGGGAGGTGGGATGTTTTCCAGCGATCTGGTTGCAGTAGTGAAGAGGTGATGCTTCGCCTCATTGACACCGGCTGCATCACATCCCTTGCTGTAGATGAGTACGATGAAGCGTTCTATAAGCTCCATATGCACGGACTCGAGAGTGTCAGGATCATGCGTCAGAGCAACTAGTGTGCCGGTGGGGTCCGATATGCTTGTACAGGCTGCCCAGGCGGTCTTTTTGCCACATCCAAGAAACTGTGAAGTCGTCTTGCACCCCGTTAAGCTGTGAAAGAGAGGTAGTGCCACGGACTTTGACGGACCAAGATCGGAACAGATGGTTTGGACTGGAATGCCACAATACTTTTTCCTGAACCCCTAAAATCCCGAAGTATGAATGGATCAGCGGCTTCTTAAAAGATGTTAACAAAAAGGAGCCGTTCTCATTCATCAACACACAGATGTCCAAGACTGACATGAGCGGAAAGCTCCTTCTGTGTACCCGTTTTGAGTCCGTGTTCTTCAACAGGCGTTATGACCTCACAATACTTCAACCGTGCAACCATTCCGAGGCGGACACTAGGGTCCTCCTGCATCTAGTACATGCCACGGAGAAGGGTCATACAACAGCCTATGTTCGCACGATGGACAGCGATGTCCGGTCTTTGAAGACCCTCGGTCTATCGGAACTCTTGGTGGACTTCGGTACTGGAAAGAAATATTGTGACATTCAGTCCATACCGTTTGTTCCGATCTCGGTCCGTCAAATCCTTGGCACTACCCCTCTTCCACAGCCTTACTGGGTGCGACCCGACTTCACAGTTCCTTGATCGCGCAAGCCAGAAGGTATAGATACCAATAATCATTGGTATATTGTTGCTAAAGCGGTCTTTATATTGTATTTCGAACATTTAAATACACATAGCGGCGTAGCGGCATAGTTATAGCATTTTGTCAGCAGATGTCATCTCCGGAGTATTTTAATATAATTTGTTCCCGAATACTCTTCGTTCGATTGTTCTTAGTGGTAAATGTTGATCTTTGACCTTTGACCCCAAAATGGGTTGACCTCAAATCTTCAAAATAGGATCAGAATCGGAGAATGCCACAAACCTCTATGGTATTATTTGTGGTTCTTTTGGTGTTATACCTACAATTGACCTCTAGTTCGGATGACCTCTATCGCGACTCTCAAATGAAATATTATCCCGAATCGCCAAAATAAGGCCAGATTCGGGTTACTCAAACCTGGAAACCAATAGAATGAGGCAGTTTATATATCTTGCCCCAAAACCACTGATAATGGCGAATTTGTCCCCAAAATGCCCTTTAGGGTGACCTTAAAGGTTACCTTGACCTAAAATCGTTGAAATAGGATCACAATCAGATTATCCGACCCCAAAAACCACTAAAAAGTGCTATTATTCACATTTCTAATCCTTTTAGTTATTCAACTATAACCAGGATGGCGACCATATTGAATTTCGCCGAATATGGCGACCCTAGGGGGCGCCCGTCTTGGCGCCCGTCAAAAATCGGCATAGTATGGTATGGGCGACATATGGGCCAAATTTGGTGCTTTTGGAAGAATGTGAACCAAAATATCTCTAACAGCCCCGACTACTAGTCGTCCTCGTTCTTTCCGTAGTACCGGGGGTAAATCGGTCCGGAAAGACATCTTCTTGTTTTTCAGGTTTACCGCTGCTCAATAGAAGGTCTCCCTGTCCCCCCAACAAACGAATACTACAATAACTGTTGCACTGAGGTTGTTTTCCCCTTGGTAATCCGTTTTTGGTAATCTATGCGCATGTTTGATGAGCATACCCTTCGCGAAATCTGGTGACAGTTTCAAGTCCTCGATAGCGAACTGCCGAATTTTTTTTATTGTCTCTCAAAATGGCTCAAATCCTGGTAGTCCATACACTAGTAGATTATATTTCCTGCCATGGACCTCGTTCAGTAACAGCCTCTGATCAACATCGTGTGCATTTTCTCCAAAGCTCTAATCCTCTCTTGAACGTGATCAACTTTCTTCTTGAGTGCCGGAATTTTTTCTAACACCGCATCCACACGTTCATCTAATTTATTTAAATGGCTCTTCGTGTCATTCACCCGTTCGTCTAGCTTATTTATCACCCGGCCCTCCGTGTCTGACAATAGTTGTTTTAGTTCAGCTATGTTATTCCCGACCGTACTGTTTACTTCCACGTTAGTCCAATAAACTCCAATCGTTCAGGCTATTGTTTTATATGCTGGAGTTATCGGGAGCCAGAACGTCCTATAGAAAATGTCATTTTGTCCATGGGAGCCCCGCAGACCACCACAATGACCCCTAAATATCCACTGTTTTTGTCGAAATACAGCAATGACATGTCTACTCACCATGCAAAAACTTATCTTTGGTATGTTTTCATCCAAGTCGCGCCATTAGTAATTGTGGATAGATCCGCAATAAATTATATCAAACCGTCAAAGTTAGTGTGTGCTGATTTCAGCAGGTAGTTTCTCTCCTGGAAGCATGGCTTGGTGATAGTAGAATGACGAGCAATAGAATGGAAGCGAGGCCACAAACACCACGTGACACAGCCCGCGGTCAGGGTCCTTACGCGAAATGGACAAGCACTGACACTAACGGGGAACAAAAAGGGGCTGGCGCCAATGACACGAGGTAACGTACCGTTACATTCACAGGACACAAAAATTACACGCTACACGCATCTGTACTCAGTCTCTGCAGACAGAGCTACTGGCAATGAGAATTCTCTGACCTACTTAATTAAACCCCTAGAGGTACAACTCGAATTTTAATCACATAATTTATATTTTTGGGGCATTCTAACCCAAGCCAAACTATTTGGTTTAACAGAGATTTATTATCGACGAAAATAGAAACAACAACATGTTCAGTGTACGAGTTGTCACAGCGACACAGCTCACCAATTACCAATATACGAGTTGTCAGAGCATTTCCATCACAGCTCTCTAGATTTGTATCTAATACCGCTTATGCCGGTGCTAGGGGCCGTGTGGTCATGTCATCGAAGTTGCCACATGAACAGGTACAATAAAAGCGTACCTGAGATACAACTCATATCACGAATCGTTAGATTCTTGGTATGTGCTTTAGAATAGGTTAACCAGAAGACTATACAGTGAAGCCATGTGACTCTGTCAGTATGTCGGCACCTCTTCCCACTTCCCTTATATGTGTTGTAATCAAATCGGAAAATCCGGAATTTTTTTGGAGATTCTGAAAAATCCTGATATATCCGGAATACCCCAATCTCTGTAATTCATATTTGAAAAGGAAAATTTGGCGACTTTTGGTTGATATTTTGGGTATTGAAATATCGAGTTTGTACAGACCTATTGGAATATTGACGCCCATCAGGCATAATACGGAGCGATATTCGTTAGAATGAATTAGCAGATTTACTTCCAACAATATATTACTGTTGCAGGCCCTCAATTCAAAGCCGCCGCCTCCCCCCCCCCCAATATTACACGTCAGGATTTTCTCGCGGAAAGCCGGCGTCACTTATTGATTTGCAAATGACAGCCCCTTTTTGTTCCCCGTTAGTGTCAGTGCTTGTCCGTTTCGCGTGAGGACCTTGACCGCGGGCTGTCACGTGGTGTTTGTGGCCTCGCTTCCATTCTATTGTTCGTCATTCTACTTTCACCAAGCCATGCTTCCAGAAGAGAAACTAGTCCAGTATAACGTGACACCAGGCTTTCTTTTTAATATGTTGTTGTTTACTGACAAGCCTGGTAGTCACGTCGGTTTTCATAGTGAACGCAAATCAAACTACCACTCCCAACATATGAGCGGGAAAAATGGCCCAAAATGAAAAAATAAAGAATTTCCCTGCCCACTCACCTTGATAATTTCAAATACCAATACCTACTGCATTCATATCACGTAATTCCAAACTCTGACAGGTCTGATAACACACGAGTGCACCCTGGCAATCTAGAGGTATTTTTCCTGCGAAGAATTGCTTCTCGCAAATATGGCCACAATAGAAAATCCTTGACCTTAGACCTTATTTGGGGGTATCACGTGCTCACACAACTTGTCACATAGTACGGGGAAACCCCAGAGGACAAAGGGGTCTTCCGTAATGACAGGTTATGTTCCTTGGGAGGAAATCTGAACTCAAAATTACTGTTGCAAGTATTTGTATTGGTGAACTTGTAAGGAATGTGGAAACGAAGTAATGAATAAATTGGCGCTGATCAGGTTGATTTTTTTTCTTCAGTTTAGTCGAAACAAGGTCTGTTTTATTATTATTCAATGATATGGAAAATAACACGATAATTAACGAAAACCCCTTTGTCCTCTGGGGTTTCCCCGTACTATGTGACGAGTTGTGTGATCACGTGATACCCCCAAAGAAGGTCTAAGGTCAAGGATTTTCTATTGTGGCCATATTTGCGAGAAGCAATTCTTCGCAGGAAAAATACCTCTAGATTGCCAGGGTGCACTCGTGTGTTATCAGACCTGTCAGAGTTTGGAATTACGTGATATGAATGCAGTAGGTATTGGTATTTGAAATTATCAAGGTGAGTGGGCAGGGAAATTCTTTATTTTTTCATTTTGGGCCATTTTTCCCGCTCATATGTTGGGAGTGGTAGTTTGATTTGCGTTCACTATGAAAACCGACGTGACTACCAGGCTTGTCAGTAAACAACAAAATATTAAAAAAGAAAGCCTGGTGTCACGTTATACTGGACTAGGAGAGAAACTACCTGCTGAAATCTGTACACACTAAGTTTGACGGTTTGATATAATTTATTGCGGACCTATCCACAATTACTAGTGGTGCGACTTGGATGAAAACATATCAAATATAAGTTTTTGCATGGTGAGTAGACATGTCATTTCTGTATTTCGACAAAAACAGTGGATATTTAGGGGTCAGTGTGGTGGTCTGCGGGGCTCCCATGGACAAAATGACATTTTCTATAGGACGTTCTGGCTCCCGATAACTCCAGCATATAAAACAAGAGTCTGAACGATCCATATTATTGGACTACTTCCACGTGCTCTCGGCTCCCGTGGACGACCCCGTAGTGCTAGCCATTTGCTCAGCTTGTATCGGTACTATGACTTCGGTATTTCGTGGATTATTTCTAGTCAAATAGTTGTGTACACCTCCCGTTTTTTTGCGACTATTTTGCTTCGTTATTACGTTCTTCTTTTTACCTGCACCGGGCATACTTTTAGATCAAATCATCTATCCTGTCCAATCTGTTTGTGGAGCGGTCGCACACCGTGACTCTCTCACGCGGCCATACTATTTTTTGTCGAAATATTGAAAGTTGTCAAGGGGAGCATTCATTATGAATGGGGTTAAATTGAGAGCGAAAATCATTCAGTAAATATTAGGGTCATTACAATGTTCATTTATGTGGCCCCAGTCTGTTTCACGAATTCTATGCAGAAATAAATCTTTTTGTACTTATTGTATTGTATAGTCTTTTTGTACCGTGATTTTACGGTAGGTTATGTTTTGTTGGGCAGGTTTGCAACTTAAAACTGTTTTTAATATATTGGAAATCGGGAAGTGTCTATAACGTGAGTTAGAAAAATGCCTAACAATAGGATTTTTTCGTGGAAATTTGTTAATATATTGTCTATAAGTGTTAGTTCTCGGACTCTTGTTGGCTTTGTGACCAGAGGAAAGAAGTAGTGTGATTTCATTGCTTCAAAGTAGTCCTTGGATGGTACATGTTAGTCTGTTTTAAAACGATCTATGTTGATGTCTCTCATCAATACACTATTATGTTTTGGACATCAGGTGACTTGAGAACTGAGAGCAAATTCGTGTCGTGTGTATAAAAGAACAGATATGGATCAGCCAAAAGGAGTGCACAATTAATACCCTTTGGAATACCTATATGATGTTGACATATTGTATTGCCAAATTTCGCATAGATATTATTAATGAGAAATCCAAGCAACTCTATCAACAAGGAACACCCACAAATGGTATTCCTTTAGTGTAGTAGAGCTAAAGAATGTTGTATGAGTTCTGACATTAATGTATCGGCGATTATGAACTAAGTCGGTCATGAGATCCTGATTAGGTATCGTAGTATGGAGAGTCGATAAATCCCATGTGGACATATTGTGGACTTTTTGCGTCTTATCCGCAGTTTATGGGCTTGCGCGAAAGAGATAAGACGACGGGGATGTTCTCCACATAACCCTTTCTGTAGGTTCGTCTTCGGTCAATCCAAAGAACTACAAGACAACTCGTTGAGATAAACAGAGGTTGTTGTTGTTTACTTCTGCATCATCACATAGACAAGGTACAGCAAATCATGATAACCAAAAACGTCTGTACAGATGAAGCAATGGTGTTAATGCTTAGCCTAGTGTACTATACATCACACTTTTATACAGTAAACAAGCTACTTAACGCAGGCTCGGTCTAAACTTCAGTTTCTCACAACTCAAACACTTAATTAGGGAAACTACCGGAATGGACACTTGAGCGCTGGTCATTACTCAGACAGAGCTGGCCTGTTTGACCACACTGATTCAAATAATATACATGTATAGCTTTATCATATTAAATAGACGTTCAGGTTTGCTAGATCTCCCAAAAATATATAACCGCGCACAAATACTCATCTGATTCAAACTCTTACTAATCCATTTAACAGACGACAATTCATTTATATGCATTTCTATAACATACAGCGTAAATCAGGTTTATATTCAAGTATACAATTGACCTGATGTGACAAATCTCTCGCTCGTTCCAGTTACTGTATTAACCATCAGCTATCTTCAATGGTCAGTGTTTCCTGACCACTTCAAGTACATACAGCGGTCAGTATTTCCTGGCTTCCGCTCAATTAGCAGATATGCCACCAATCTCAATATAATTGTAATGTATGTACATGTACCGATCAAACCCGTGAATTGACATTGAATCAAATAACAAACTTCCAAAACTGATTAGGGCAAATGTGAAACTCAAACAGATACATGCGAGGCGTCCCTCTATATCCATCTAAATTCCACATATCCTCCCCACCGGAAGTTAAATGTCCATCCTGGACGGATGACATTTAACTCACTTTTCCAACACAATGTCAATTGAAGGTTGAGAAAAATCAAATCCACAGGCCGGCCGGACCTGGGACAAATCTTATATCTTACTGGTTGTATCGTTAGTTTGACTCAACTGCACCAGACACAAATCACTAGTGACGTTAGATAAGACACTCACAATCGAAGATAAACTGCATGTCGCAAGTTCTGTTATGGTTTCATTCCACAATATGTGCACATCAAAAAAAAATCTCATCATCGAACTCATCGCTTGCCGATTCGTTAGTCTTCAAATCTTAATCACGCACAGCGGCATCTCAAAATATCAGCATTTCTGCTCTTGCATTGGCAAACTCAACAACTGTCGACATCTAAAAATCTACAAGCATGGGCCGCATCGCACCCTGAATCGAAATTTGATTCCACGTCTGAACAAAATTCAGTTATTCATCAAAATGCTAGGTCAAATTATCGTTAGTCAAAAATGAAAGACTCATTTGCACCTATGCTTAATCAAAACTTCTCGTTAACCACTCATATACTATAGCAAAATAACAGGTATATGACACGTCTATTTACTTGAGCATCTCAACGTTTACAACTGGTCATAACGTTAACACTGTTTATGTTGACCCTAACAAACATCCTTATCTGTATAATCCTGGAGTCAAATCATTGTGACATAAACACGTCGAGCAAAACAAAACTTTGAGTGGGATAAACTTCATGATAAGCTACAGCAGGAAGAATATCGAAGTCAAAACATCAAACGACTATATGCAAGGTTCATCAAAATTCTCAGATACGGGCAAAATATGTAATTTTCATGTTACGTGTCGAAATACTGCATTGACTACACAAAGAAGATAATATGAAAATACACATTTTCAAGCAAAATCGAACAAATCTCACCTGACAACTAGTACAGTAAAATACACCTTCAATTTTACCGGCTCTCAGACTCTGTTAGGTAATTCCGTGAAGGGTGTTGTCTACATGAAACCAGATCGATAGTTAAACGTAAAGTCAACAAATGAAGTTTATAAATTTACGGTTTGCATCCGTTTGTCCTTGGTACCCGGCGTGAATTTGCAATTTAGTTTCGTCCGTCACTGTCGATGATGGGACTGGACACTTCATCGATCAGTCGGTGAGCGTAGACCATGGCTCCTCGTCTGCCTTTCCGTTGGGTGCCAGGCGTGGTTGGCACCGGCCCGTGTCATCCGTTTATGTGTGACGAAAAGCTTATCTGTTTTTACAGGCATCAAGCCTGCTGAACTGCTGCCGTAGCCCACATCATCTCCATGGCATCTCCGCCGTAATCCAGCACCGTCCTACAGTTCCGCGCCAAATCAACAGCACGTTCCATAGGCCCATTGTCACCTATTCTGAAACACAAAGTGCCAAACGCAATCGTTTGCAGCACGCCGTCAAAGTTCGCAAGAACTACATGATTGTAGATTGGAGAAAAGTTGAGAAGTCCGAGGGGCGTGACGCGATGGCCAGTGCATAGTCCAACAGTTCCGATACCCCGAAGTCGGATATCACGAGATTCACAGCTCTGTCGTGGGGCCCGCGTCCTTAATGTCATGTGTGTCCTTCAGCCACCGGTCGATAGGATATCTGGAGGTATCGACCGCCATTGGTACTGGTTCGTCCACATTCACGCCAGACAACATATCTGAACGAGATGATCGACCTTCCACGTGAGCGTTCACATCATCTGCCCTCCGTGATTCAATATGTGCCGGACTGCCGTCAATGTCCCATATAGCTTGTATTACCGACTCAAATTCATCCAGCCATTCGTGCTCATCAGCTGGAATGTGTCCGTCACACTTACGAATGGCCGCAACATGATTTCGCAACCGTTGTACTTGCGATTGTTTGTGATCGGCACTGTCAGCACGCACGGCGTTCATTAACGTCGTTACGCCCTGTGCCAAGGCCTGCAGATCTTGAACTCGCACGGCCTGATCCGCCATACTTGTCTCGTCTTGTAGTGTCTCGTCGGGGTCGCCAATGTGGACTTTTTGCGTCTTATCCGCAGTTTATGGGCTTGCGCAAAAGAGATAAGACGACGGGGATGTTCTCCACATAACCCTTTCTGTAGGTTCGTCTTCGGTCAATCCCAAGAACTACAAGACAACTCGTTGAGATAAACAGAGGTTGTTGTTGTTTACTTCTGCATCATCACATAGACAAAGTACAGCAAATCATGTTAACCAAAAACGTCTGTACAGATGAAGCAATGGTGTTAATGCTTAGCCTAGTGTACTATACATCACACTTTTATACAGCAGAGTAAACAAGCTACTTAACGCAGGCTCGGTCTAAACTTCAGTTTCTCACAACTCAAACACTTAATTAGGGAAACTACCGGAATGGACACTTGAGCGCTGGTCATTACTCAGACAGAGCTGGCCTGTTTGACCACACTGATTCAAATAATATACATGTATAGCTTTATCATATTAAATAGACGTTCAGGTTTGCTAGATCTCCCAAAAATATATAACCGCGCACAAATACTCATCTGATTCAAACTCTTACTAATCCATTTAACAGACGACAATTCATTTATATGCATTTCTATAACATACAGCGTAAATCAGGTTTATATTCAAGTATACAATTGACCTGATGTGACAAATCTCTCGCTCGTACCAGTTACTGTATTAACCATCAGCTATCTTCAATGGTCAGTGTTTCCTGACCACTTCAAGTACATACAGCGGTCAGCTTTTCCTGGCTTCCGCTCAATTAGCAGATACGCCCCCAATCTCAATATAATTGTAATGTATGTACATGTATCGATCAAACCCGTGAATTGACATTGAATCAAATAACAAACTTCCAAAACTGATTAGGGCAAATGTGAAACTCAAACAGATACATGCGAGGCGTCCCTCTATATCCATCTAAATTCCACAACGTGTTGGTGTAGATGTTGGAATACACGTGGCCCAAATAAAAAATCTGATTGGACGATCACAACCGGAAATGTTATCCTTTTAACCGGAAACCTTTAAAGACCGAATTTTTCTCTTGACAGAAAACGTCTGAAGTCGCGAATTTACAACTGAAAACGTTTGCTTTTTAACAGGAAAATGTCAGTTCATAACATCTGATTGGTTGGTTCAAGTTTAAACGTTTAAACTTTTTAAAGCTTTACAATTTTTAAACGTTTAAGAAGTTAAAACGTTTAAAGGATGCGTTTATGGCGCGAACGGCCCTTCGTATACCTTGTCACAGGATGTAACTTGTGATTGCATTTAACCCACATACATTCGTGCCTGGTGCCACCTGTGCCTAACTTCAAATTAAATATATAATTGTGCGTTTATTTCATTCCAAACTTATCCACAAATAACCCAGCTACCAGATCTCATTAAAGCCCATAGGCTCTAGTTCTAGTATGTCCTTCAGAAATCCTTTTCCGAACCGAAATATGTTTTCCGAAACTAAATTGGCTCTAGATGCAGCCCTGATCCTACTTGACTAAAAAAAACAGGCTGAGGGGTCCACACACCTTTTACAGGTGCTTGCCTGCATTAAGTGGAATTGTGCAAAATGACTTAATGTGCATGACAATTTACTAAATTCATTTCAGGAAATATATTCAAGATAAAACTTGACATTTTAAGAATGTGTTTTACTCCTTCCTGACTGTCTCTTAACTGTCGATGTTCGAGTGCCAGGCTGTCAAGCAGTGTTGAACCTTTCAAAATGGGTTCAAAAATGGTGTCTGTCGAGTCGTTGGAATTGACAAATAAAATGAAATAATGGATGGTATTTGATGCACGATACATTAATTTGAAATCCTGAACATACATTCGGAACATATTTGGCATACAGCTTTAGAAATATTTAGGAAATGCAGTTTGGCAAAAATATTGTACCGTAAACCTCACATAATTTTTTTTATCACTTTCAGATTACTACCGATGGACGGTCTGTTTTGCTTCATTCCGACTAAATAACTCGTCTAAAATCTTAGAGATGTCCCGATATGTATTCCTGGTTACACTTAGGATAAAGAATACTGAAAATTTATTAAACATTCGGTAAAAATCCTGTTGTTTACGCGACGCGTGGTTTCGGTGAGCGAAGCCAAACGCCATTGTGATTTCTGTCGAATTCGACCACGTTATGGCGCATGCGTACTCAAGCGATATTTTATGGTTGACCAATCAGTAAGTCGGGTTACGTCAGGTGATCAGGTTTTCGCGGGTTGAATGAAAAGAATTTAAAACACATATGACTATTTTACCCAATAACATCGACGCATTTCTACTACGTGACCCAAATCCTTGTGTGTAAATGGAAACACGAGTTGTTGCCCTTCAATTTTTTTATCTCGAACGTGGAGAATGTGTTCCTGTAAACGATCTTGTAAACAAGGTGCGTTAATTTTTACTCGTTTTAATGAACTTTTCTGAATAAATGACGCGCGTACGTATAGAAATTTTTTTAAACGGCGTTGTTGGTCGAATTACGAGTTTTAGCATTCACCGGAATTGAGTTTATACATGTAGCTGAGAAATTGAATATTTACTGTGTTAAACGCGCACACTTCAGTTTTTGTACAGTCCGAATTGAGTTTCCTAGTGAATTTTGCCACCGAATACCGGTGGCAAAAACCGACGTGTATGAATCCCTGATGTAGTGTCGCCTGCTGTTGAAATGCTCTAATAACGTGTAGTTGTATATTGCATGTCATGATGTGTGCTATGAAAATTGGACTGTAGAGCACAAACATTTCCATGGCCGTTTGCTGGTATACAGGGATGGAAGTGTGCGGATGTTGTAGAACATGCATGTAATTAATGACAAAATTTTACGTTTGAAATAAATGTTGGCATACATTTAATCTAATATCTCTAGTCTTATCTCGAGTCTCCATTCATTTCATATAGTCACTGTAATTTCGTTGAGATAATCACTATAATTGCTTTGATTTATCTGGTTGTGGTCATGATTTTTTTCTTCTTTTTTTTTCTTTTAAACTTTTTTTTTAAGCATTTATGGTAAATATTATTGGTTTTTTTTTAGATACATTTATCTCACCATCATAAAACCTCTAAAATGAGCTCGAGTGTGTTAAATAAAGCCTAAAATGCCAACTTTTTCAGAGTAGTGCACGCTGCATCCAGGGACCATACAAAGTGCCCCTTTTCTTTCTGGAGTGATCCCCGTCTAGAAGGAGTGAGTGAGTAGCAGGGTTTAACGTTTTTACCCCTCGGCCATTTTGGCCTTGGGGTATTGTCGTTGCCATGTACGTCCGTCCGTTAACGCATTTTAGGCAAAACCGCTTGAGATACAACCACCAAAGTTTCAACACTTATTTATCTAGTGCTAAGTCAGATGCCTATTGAAAGTGGCTTCCCTCGTCCCATATTTTACAGAGTTCTGCCCCTTTACAGATATATTAATTTCTATTTCTGTCCTATATGCCTGAATATAACCAACTATATCTGCAGAACTGTGTTTGGTATAGCTACTATATTTTGGAAACTTATTTATATTGTTGTATTCCACAAGCCAACAAAGGATTACTCGCCTCGGCCTATGGAGTTATGCCCTTTTCGGATGTAATAATCTTCGATTTTGTTATCTGTAGCTGAATGTACAAGTTAAATCTGCAGATTCATGTTCGGTACAGCTTATTCGTCTCGGTTCTTATTTTACAGAGTGCTAAGTCAGACGCCTATCGAAAGTGGCTCCCCTTGACCCATATTTTACAGAGTTATGCCCCTTTACAGATATATAATTTTTCTATTTCTGTCCTATACATGTATGCCTGAATGTAACCAACTACCGGTATATCTTGATCATCCCACATAGAACTATCTCTTCCCCAATTCACACTACACATGCAGGGATTCATACAAGTCAAAAATTCTACCACCGAAAACTCAATATTACTCAAAATTGAGTTTTTACAATGGTGAAATTGAGTTTTCAAAATTTTTTACCGCCGATTCAAAGATTGCAATTGAGTTTTCAAAATTTTTGACCACCGATTTACCTATTGGTATTCAGTTCTCAAATATTTCAACCACCACCATGCACAGGATGTTGTTGGTGTGTTTTAATATGGTCAATATATTATACTATGAGCAGGGGATATTTTTGACAAAACATTTTCATCTACCCAATATCCAAATTCAATAAAACTCATTCTATTCAGCGCGTCTTCCGCTAAAGTTTTCATCGAATGAAGTATAAAAACCGAGAGATTTACATGTACCGTACCACAAGATCAGTCTGAATAACAATGGACATGGGGATCTATATCACGAATGAAATCAGAGGGGAAAAACAAGCAGTAATTGTTCAAAACAGCAAACGATCGAACCAGGAAACATGCCCTCTTGTCTGCAGCTAACTGCACCAAACACAGCCTCTGCAGATTGTTACTGAATTAAAGTTTAATAAAGTTTTTACATGAGACAGATCTGCCAAGTTCTAAAGTCTAAATTTTCTGAAAACTACCGAATATTTTGGATGGTCACATTTACTCAATGTTAGATTTTTTAAGCAAATTTCTTGAGTGCTAATTATCTCCTGTTAAGTTTTCCAAAATCCAGTTCTGGAGGTCACCTCGTATTTAAAGTATGGTTTTCCATTACTCTTCCAACTATGAAAATTTATTGTTTATAATCAACGAGGAGTCAACTTTATGGAGCAGACGAAGATAAAATATGCAGCCTGGTCTCATCGCAGCGTCAGTCGCACTGACATCTCACGATTGAAGTTGTAGACCAGTCAATGTACTTTACAAAAATACAACCTGATCATGATTGTAGGTCTTGGCTTTAGCAAGTCATGTGAAATTTAGACGTTTAGTCTTGATGTATTTTCAATCTTTGACATCGCTGGACATTTCACTTTTTACTTGTGTTTGATGGATACTGAATGGACCGAACGTCGGCATCACAGTCCAGATTTAGCCGGGAAATATGGTCGACTGACTGCAGGCACGTGGCTCTACAAAGCGCAAGACTGTCGGCTGTCAACCCTATTGCGGTAATGGAAACTTCCACTGACCCGGTATTGTAAGCCCACAAGCCGATGAATCGAATTGGAAGAGTTCACTTTCAAAATAGGGAAGTAAGGCACAAAAGTTTTCAACTAACAACAACGCGAGGGCAGATTTATCTTTCGTTTCGTAGACTATATTTTCAATGTATTTCATTTCTGAAACTTGCAACTCTGGCGGACAAATTGACGACCTATGCGATTTAAAGATGACAACAACAGCTACACAGGGTCTGTCTGAAGTTGAAGAAAAAAATAACTTTTACGGCGACAGATGACCGATCAAAAAACTTTTGGGCGGCAGTCCCTGTTGTCAAACTTTATTGATAGTCTGGAAACCCTCGGCAGTACGAATGCAGGCTGCCACACAATAAACGTTTGAGGGTTCCGGAAATAATGTATGCAAGCAATTGGTCTGCCGCTACGCGGCGCTGTGATCAGCATACTCGAAGGCGTTAACAACAACACCACCACACGTGGTGGCACGCTCCCGGCGCCTGTTAGTGTCGTTTTCACGGTAAGATCGTCATTCGATTGAGTTTATTTCGTAATTTGGGGCTGTCAAATTAACTTTGACCATGTCTGGCGAATTGAGTTTTCCACGAAAAATTGAGTATTTGTCCAGTAAAACGAAAGTTTCCTGCCATACGAATTGAGTTTTCAAAATTTTTTTACCACCGGTATTCGGTGGTAAAAAGCGACTTGTATGAATCCCTGCACATGGGTCACAATCACTTGGGGAAAGCCGAGGGGTTTTGATTAGATCAATCTCATGTTCAACCTTGTTTCAGTCATATCACGAGGGCCTACATGTACATACATGTGCCAGAACATGAGAGTGCTCACAGTTCCTATTATCCTGGACACTGATCAGCCCAGCCAGTACAGCACCCAGTCCCCCCATCCAAGTATTGACCGAGCTTAATGTTGCTTAACTTCGGTGATCTGATGAGAACCGGTGTGTCCAAAGCTACACCCTCTAGAAATTCTGGCTATGGTCCTGAAATCTAACAACGGGAGAATGCCAATTAAATGCCTGCATTATCTATTCCAAATGTCCTCATGTGGGATTGTTTTTCAATCAGATTTGTTCAACAACAACATTTTTCATGTTGTATGGGTGTATTGAAGCCCAGTGATCTGTGTCGTTGCGTGTGCACACTCCAGGTCACAGGCCTGCAAGTGCCTTCTGTATTTCCTATATTTCCCTATATTTTTGAGTCATTAGTATATTTTCCTATATTTTAATCAAAACCTCCTATTTTTCCTATATTTTGACTTAATTTTTTTCTCATGAAAACTTTCACCAATGCTCTGAAATGCGCCAAATTGGCATGAAGAAATACATTTCAGCAAAACAATTTCGCCCCGGCAAATAATGTATGAAAACATTGAAATCTCTCTTTCTTGAACCAAACAGCAGGATGGGTCTTCTTATAATCACCAGCACTATAACTGCATTCAGTGGAAATAATTTGATTAAACACCAGAAACTACCAAGTTTGGAACATACATTAGTGACCTGTAATATTACACTCCTTTATTTCCTATATTTTATTAAGAAAATTCCTATATTTCACTATATTTTGGCAAATTTTCTCCTATACACAGCCAAATTTCCACATGTTGGTACTGTGTGGTAACTGAATGGTAACCGCAAGAAAGGGCCGGGATGGTACACCTCAGTACAGTACCATTCAGTACTGACCTGTATTCACACAGTACCACTCAGTAACTGATGAGTACTGATTGGATACCATACAGTACCACAAGAAACAGGACTGAACAGTACTGCATGGTACATGTAACTGAACAGTAACCAACCTGTTACTGTGCAGTACTGCTTAGTTACCTCTTGGAACCAGGCTGTTGCTAACTGACATGTACTGTTCAGTTCAGTTCTGACCTGTGATTACCAAACAGCAACTGTTCAGTTACAGCTCAGTACTCACATGTATGGTGGGCCTTTCCGTGCAGTACCTTTCAGTAGTGTACAGCTCAGTACATGACTGTGAAACATTGCCTGTGTAGTTTCACTGTGAGCCAATTGCAGGCCTGAGGTCATGAATAGGCCTTAGCCCCTCAGAGAGCTTTGCCATGAGGGAATGACTGAAATGGTGTTGAAAGCGATGCTAAATCATATCCACTCACTCACCCTTGTTCAAATCAGGTTTTAACCAGATTGGTGGATTCATACCATGTAGAAAATCAGAGAAAAACATATTTTTTTTTCCATTGCTGAACCTTTTATTTACCTGTATGGTAATCCCTCTAATAATTCAATCACAGGAATTGAAATTTCCCACAAAATTTGGGGATGCATGATCAAATATTTTCGAACAGATAGTTGTAATAATAAACATGCATATAATCCAGTGTTTCTTCGTTATTTCAATGATTTTAGAGGGCGATCAAATTTATTGAACCACTGATTGAATTTTTTCCCCAAAATTGGAGCTGACTTAATATTGACAGGGTGATTGAATTTTTAGAGGGATTAAAATATGTACAATATGAGCACTGCTTGTCTAAATGTCTTCCTTTATTGATAGCCCGACTCCTTATTCCTGCTCTAGTCTTTTCGGTACCGGTAATTGATTCATGGACTGTAACAACATTATTATTATTATTCAAAGGGAGTTGACAAAATTTCTCTGGCACACTTTGTCATTGCAGCTCTGAGACAGAGACATTTATAGACGTCGCGCGCAACGCCAACTAACCATTGCTTACAGGGACAAGAACTGCAGGCAACCTGTTCGCTTCGTTATCTCGACCACGCTGTATCAGGGAATTTCTCTGCTGCCTTATAGACACACTAAATGCTGTCTGATTACAGTTCGTGTATGCTGACTTCACTGAGCTGTTATCACACGGACAGAATGAAGTTAAATGGACAGCTACACATGGATTATAATGATGAAAATTATAGTCCCCGAGGTAAGTGACTACCTTGTTCTATTTTTATTTGTTTTAAGTGAATTTATCTATCTAGGGTAACACAGTCAAGTAACAGCAATTCTGTTAATGCTGTGATATCGAAAACGGACAGCCATGGCTGCTTGGTCAAATTCAGGTACATGTAGGCAGCATGAGTAAGGAGGGTCTTGAAATCACGATCGCCTAAGGCCATAGCGAACACATTTGTGTTCCACTTTTCAGACTAGCGAATGATCGTATGAGCCATTACGATCACCGGTGATCATGCGTTCATGCACCATGTGCGTTGTGGTCATGATTGGTGTTGGTCTTTGGGGCGATCTCAAGCCAGGATTCCTATCATTTAATATAGTTTAAAGGTGAAATGCAAAGGTTTTTGAATTCTCCGCTCTACATTTAATTAATATAGGTTGAATAATGATAGAAATGCCAGTTTATCTACTTGACTTAGATTAATTTGAATTATCTTGTCTGCTAGAATCTTTTTAAAAGTTGGTACCCCTAGCCTAGCTGAATTCAGATTTGCAAAACGTCGCTTAGTCCTTTCCTTGATTGTGACGTCATGTCAGACCAGCCGCCCGGGGACTGAACATTACAAGTATTGACGACCGTCCAGGTGGTCTGATGTGACGTCACAAACCAGCATCAAACCAGAGCAGATAATTAACGATGCGGATTTCATTACTGAAATCGGCCGGGCTTGAGAAACCAACTTCAAACCCCTTTTCAAAGGTACATGTACCAGGAGACAAAATACATTGTACTTCAAATAAAACCAAATGAAGTGGTTAGACTGATATTTTCATCATTAAATGACCCATGACGAATATAAAAAGGAAAATATAAAGACCTTTGCATTTCACCTTTAAAATATAACCTTTCATGTTGCCATACTGTCTATGATAAGAGAGCGAAGCAAAAATTGGAACGCGATTTTTTGTTCCAGTGGAACAAGAGAATGCCCACTGTTGAATGTTCCAGTAACTCGGAATGTTCGGCAGGAACGTTCCACCTACCAGGAACGTTCAGCATGAAGGTATCCGAACGGTCTGAAGCTCCTGAATGTTCTGATGCACCCGAACGTTCTTGTATCTAAAACAAGAACATTCAGCAGGAATGTTCCCTCTGTACAGAACGTTCAAGGGGAACGTTCCTCTAATGTGGAACATTCCCGTAGCTGAAAATGGAACGTGGCTGCATCCAATACTGGACGCAAATGTTCCATTGGAACGTTCCGATTTTTGCTACGCTCCCTGATCATGACAGGGGTCATGGTCAGCTCAGGTTTCCGAGTTTAATAAGTACTTGTTGCCTTCACATATATTATCAACATAGAGTAGGTCAGTCGATACCTTCCATTATATCGTTGTTAGAATAAAATAGAAATGGTTCGTGAACTTTAATCAACTTAAAGTGACCAGGAATGATCGTAGGTAAATGGTATGCTGAATTTAATATCCCAGATGTTCTCTACCACATTTGAAAGGCTTGTCTCGAGATGGTATTGATTTGCCAAAGAAACGCTTTGAACATCGTTAAACGGATGGAGCTGTCAGTCATGTGCAAATTACCCTCTAGATCTACGTATTATATAGCGGATCGCATCAATTCATCTAATCATTTTGTTGCTGAGTGAAATGAACATGAAAAAGCTTCTGATCAAAACGGTAACTTAAAAGGGCTTTTTAATTAAATGAGTTAAACTCCCACTGTGACAGTCTGTCCGCATCATTGGTACAAATGTACATAGACCTCCAGGCAAAGGCTTCTTTCTTATTGACGAAGATCGTTTATTTTGACAGCCCTTGGTTAAATATACATGCTAATGTTAAAAAAGGCTGAAGGAATGTATACCATGGAAACCACATAATCATATACATGTATTCTGAAATAATCTTCAACCAGCCAGCAAATTAACTCAGCCTTAAGAGACAATTAACTACATGTAGGCCTAATGTTGAATGTACATGATTACTATGAAGGCCAAACTAAATAATTATGTGTATCTGATTTCATACATTTTAAAATTAGGGTAGATAGTTAGACTTTTATTTTATTCTAAAGTTTCATGTGCTTTTTTGAAAGGATAGGTACTGCAAATGTTTAAAAATTTTGTTCCATTATTTTTGTTTTGATCAACAGTTTCATAATTTGTCTATATATACCCTATCCATTCACGCTCCTCCAGAGGCACGTCTCCACGATGCACCTAGCTGATACACCACACCAAGTCCTTATTTGGTAAATGATTCGTGAATATACATCACACCTCTCGAACCCCGCGATCATCAATCGACCAATCAAAAGGTCAATATGTTACTATGACAACAAATTTCTGATGCAAGTTTGGGATAACACGCAGGCCACAGAGCGCTTCTATGTTCATGCCAAATATATCATTTATATTCAGACACGTGCCACAGACAGCCTAAACAGAAAATGGTGATTGACAACCTCAGTAGTTATGGGACCTAGAGACACAAGCATAATTATGTGCAATGGCTAGACCCGGAGAGACTATAGGCAGGGGAAAGCCGTTGTGACTGTATCTTAGGTTGTTTGAGAGAAATCAGTTTGTTGCATAAGTTTTAGTGTGTGTACATGTTTTTGGTGTGTTGTGTTGATTACTTCTGGATTGTGTTCATTACTTCTGGATTGCCAGGATGTTGACTTGTTTTTGTTGAAATACCTTTTCGTTTGATCGTCGCTATATACATGCAGCTGAATATTGCTAAACATGACGTTATATGTTAATTGTTTTTTTCTCACTTGCGATGATGTACTCTATCCGGTCTGGGAAGCGTCTTTCTTTTCATAATTCACGGGATATTTCTGTTTAGGTTACATGTAGGCATTCCATTGAATGAGTGAATATTCAATATTTTCTATTCTTCCAAATTTTCAAGGGTCAAAGTTAACACCTGTTTACTCTCTCTGACAGGTTGTTGTGTTTTGTTTGTTTAATTTGTCTTCTTTTTTTTCTTTTTTTTTATTGTAAGGGGGGAAAGAGGATGTCGTCGTCGGTGTCGGTGTCCCCTGCCTGGAAATGATAAGGTTTTTGGTTTAGCAACTTAAAAAAAAATCTAGAAAAATTAGAAAAAATATTTAAAAAATAAAAAAAATATGGGGGCTGGGTATGCCACCTGGGGGTACTACCCCTGGGGTGCTCCAATGTTAAAATCCCTATGATAGAGTTTTGCGTTTAGCTGAAGTGCACATGTACATCTGTACTTAGAAAGTTTGTTGCAGTTGTCAGCTGTCATTGGATGATTATGAAACTTGGTATACATGTTTCTTATGATTAGAGGATGTACCTGTGCTATTTTTGAGAAGAAATATTAAGTTTTCTCCAAATTATGACAAATGAATGAGTTTTCGGTTTAGGTAAATTGTACATGTGGGCCTCTACATGTATACATATACATCTACATGGTAACTTTGCTCCAGTTGTCAGCTGTCATTGGATGATTATGAAACTTGGTACACATGTTTCTTATGATTAGAGGATGTACCTGTGCTATTTTTGACAAGAAATATTAATTTTTCTCAAAATTATGGCAAATGAATGAGTTTTCTGTTTAGGTAAATTGTACGTGTAGGCCTCTACATGTATACATATACATGTACATGATAAGTTTGCTGCAGTTGTCAGCTCTCATTGGATGATTACGAAACTTGATACACATGTTTCTTATGATTGGAGGATGTACTTGTGCTATTTTTGAGATGAAATATTAATTTTTCTCCAAATTATGGCAAATGATAGAGTTTTGCGTTTAGCTGAAGTGCACATGTACATCTGTACACCACAGTTTGCTGCAGTTGTCAGCTGTCATTGAATGATTATGAAACTTGGTACACATGTTTCTTATGATTAGAAGATGTACCTGTGCTATTTAGGAGATGAAATATTAATTTTTGTTCAAATTTTGAGGGTTTTGTCTTAATCTGCCAATAATAATGTACATGTATACATGTACACCTTTTCTGAAGCTGTCAGCTTTCATTGGATGAGTTTGACACTTGCTACCCAAGTTCAATGTGATTCGACGATGTGCACATGTGCTGTTTAAGAAATATGACATTAAATATGAAATTTTTTCTTAATTATTGCAGTTTAGACTTTGTACCTTTCCATTGATAAGGTTTTTGTTGGGCAAAAATTTACATGTAGATCTGTACATGGAAACTTTGTTGAACCTTTCGTGGGATGATTATAAAACTTGGTGGACATGTTTCATGTTTTCCTCGGTCACAGCTCTCCCGCAGTAATCCCACACGGGACTGACCTATCCAGCAGTAATCCCAAATGGCATTGGCCTATCCAGCAGTAATGCCACACGGGACTGACCTATCCAGCTGTAATCCCCAACGGAACTCAACTATCCAGCAGTAATCCCAGACCGAACTGGTCTATCTAGCAGTAATTCCATTTGGGACTGGCCTATCCAGCAGTAATCTCACACAGGACTGACCTATCCAGCAGTAATCCCACATGGCACTGACCTATCCAGCCATAATTCTACATGGGACTGACCTATTCCACTGTAATCCCACACAGGTTTAGCCTATCCAGCAGTAATCCCACATGGGACTGGCCTCCTCAGCCATATCCCACACAGGATTGCCGTATGCAGCAGTAATCCCACACTGGACTGCCTATGTAGCAGTAATCCCACACGGGACTGTCCTATCCAGCATTAATCCCATACGAGACTCATCTATCCAGCAGTAATCCCAGACAGGACTGGCCTATCCAGCAGTAATCTCACTTGGGACTGGACTATCCAGCAGTAGTCCCACAGGGGACTATCCATCAGTAATAACATGGGACTGGTCCACCCAGCAGTAATCCTACACAGGACTGGCCTATCCAGCAGTAATCTCACATGGGACTGAACTATCCAGCAGTAATCTCACACTGGACTGCCCTATGTACCAGTAATCCGACGGCACTGATCTATCCATCCTACATGGGATTAACTTTTGCCAGTATTCCCACATGGGACTGATGTTATTGTCTGTACCAGATAATCTATTCCAGACATTATTGTCTGTACTACAATGTACATCACCTATTCCAGACCTTATTGTTTGCTCTACATGTATGCTTTCAATACCGCTGCACCTTTGGCGGATGACCCCGCAAGGCGAGATGTTGGGGTTCTCAGAACGCTTGTTTTTGCATGAGATAGGTAGCAAAAACTTATTGAGAAACTTGTCTGGTTGTGGTACAATGTAGCCACTGTTCACCTCTAGGTGGCACTGTAATCAAAGCATAGGTACAAGTACATTGTAAACCTTTGTAACATGATTTCATCTGAATTGCTTGATTTCTATGAATGTGATTATAATGGTCTTGATGGATAGTAAAGTTCTTAAAAGGTTTTGGTGTTCCTGGAATAGCAATTAAGACATGTTTATTGCATCTAAAAAAATCTCATTTTTCGTGAAATGAAAATTAACCAATTAGATTGATGATTTCTGTCTAAAATTGTTCTGTTTCAGGTTGTCAAGCATAAAAATAGCATAATTTGCTGACATTATTATTCGCTTGTTGCAAACAATTATTGGACAAAACGTCAAAAACTCGATAAGCGTTATGATTAAAGTGTTTTCTGTTGAACTTTTATGTGCCATAAGGTGATTTAAGAAAAAATGTTTACATGTAAACAAATTAAACCACCATTAATTTTTCCAGAAATCAAGTACAGTATATGATATCACAGAATATAAATTGTCAACTTTGAATTTAGCGAAGAGTCAAAGGTGAATGAAATTGTGACCAGATTTTTTTCCAATGGCGGCCATGTTTGTAGCTGAAATGGTGTAACATTCCCAGTGTTTTTCCCAATTTGACTGTGATGTGAATAATTCTGATATTGAATTTATGAAGCACAATGTGAAACAAAATATGTAAATCTATATTGTTCATCTCTATAGAGAAAACTTATGTACATGTATGTATGTATGTGTTAATTACTAAGATGAACCAAAATGGCCATGGTTATGAGGGATGAATACATGCTCAGATAAAAGTATTAATTATTATCTCCCCAGTTCTTCAAACAGTCCAAAACATTATTCCATTCAATTCCGTCACACTGTCATCAATTATGAGTATATTAATGAAATATCAATCAACTCGGCGAAGAAAGGCACATCAACTTTTGGTCTGGGGCAACATGTCCAAGGCAGCACCAAAAATTATACACACGGTATGGTCACAAAGTGAAACATGAATTTTGTTATAGTGATCTTGTAGAACAAGAACAGACATTGGTGCTGCTGGCATACATGTGGCAATGGGTGGTATTGGAAACAAAATATCTCAAAAGTTTAGGCTGCATTGTCCACTGCTAAAACACATAACTAAATGCAAACAGAGATAATACATGTGCTTCTATCAGTATGTGGTGATACTACATATATACATGTATGTATTGCAAGGATTCAAGAGAGCTTTTGGACAAGTTGAATTACACTGCAAAATTGATAAAACTCCTTTACTAGGCAGATCATACACCTGTTGATTATGCAGGTCATGAAATCTGAAGTAGTTGGCTTATTACATTATGCCCTTTATACAAGGGGTCTAGACTACTCCTACTTCATTTCTACAATCAGTCCCCTCAAATCTCTCTAGTCTCCAGCATTTCCAGCATTTTCTAACACTATTAACATGTTCAAACCAGTAAATCTGCTATTGGTTCTTCTAACAATTAGTCATTGTTTTAAAATTTTCTGTTCTCCAATTTCCCAATCAAAATTCCACATTCCCAACATGGTGTATTCTATCAGGCCCTGATCTAGACTTTTAGTTTGGGCACCCTTACCTGGCGCAGAGTGTGATAAGTTATAGTGAAATAGGCCGCGATGTGGGACTGTCGAAGCCCATCGAAGCCCGTCGAAGCCCATACAATGTTTTGGACTGTATTGAATGGTCTAAATACAGCCTGATAACTTAATATTTTTCCAATGGCGGCCATGTTTGTAGCTGAAATGGTGTAACATTCCCAGTGTTTTTCCCAATTTGACTGTGATGTGAATAATTCTGATATTGAATTTATGAAGCACAATGTGAAACAAAATATGTAAATCTATATTGTTCATCTCTATAGAGAAAACTTATGTACATGTATGTATGTATGTGTTAATTACTAAGATGAACCAAAATGGCCATGGTTATGAGGGATGAATACATGCTCAGATAAAAGTATTAATTATTATCTCCCCAGTTCTTCAAACAGTCCAAAACATTATTCCATTCAATTCCGTCACACTGTCATCAATTATGAGTATATTAATGAAATATCAATCAACTCGGCGAAGAAAGGCACATCAACTTTTGGTCTGGGGCAACATGTCCAAGGCAGCACCAAAAATTATACACACGGTATGGTCACAAAGTGAAACATGAATTTTGTTATAGTGATCTTGTAGAACAAGAACAGACATTGGTGCTGCTGGCATACATGTGGCAATGGGTGGTATTGGAAACAAAATATCTCAAAAGTTTAGGCTGCATTGTCCACTGCTAAAACACATAACTAAATGCAAACAGAGATAATACATGTGCTTCTATCAGTATGTGGTGATACTATATACATGTATGTATTGCAAGGATTCAAGAGAGCTTTTGGACAAGTTGAATTACACTGCAAAATTGATAAAACTCCTTTACTAGGCAGATCATACACCTGTTGATTATGCAGGTCATGAAATCTGAAGTAGTTGGCTTATTACATAATGCCCTTTATACAAGGGGTCTAGACTACTCCTACTTCATTTCTACAATCAGTCCCCTCAAATCTCTCTAGTCTCCAGCATTTCCAGCATTTTCTAACACTATTAACATGTTCAAACCAGTAAATCTGCTATTGGTTCTTCTAACAATTAGTCATTGTTTTAAAATTTTCTGTTCTCCAATTTCCCAATCAAAATTCCACATTCCCAACATGGTGTATTCTATCAGGCCCTGATCTAGACTTTTAGTTTGGGCACCCTTACCTGGCGCAGAGTGTGATAAGTTATAGTGAAATAGGCCGCGATGTGGGACTGTCGAAGCCCGTCGAAGCCCGTCGAAGCCCATACAATGTTTTGGACTGTATTGAATGGTCTAAATACAGCCTGATAACTTAATATTTGGCAATAGTAATTGCATTAAATATAGGTTTCAGCCTGTTCAGAGGGAATTTGCTAACAAAAATATATATATATATATATTTTTTTTTTTTTTTTTTTTTTTTCTCATTTCGGCGCCAAATTCATGGCGCCCAAACCCATTATAATGGGTTCAAAAACGGCTTGGATCAGGCCCTGCCTATGCTTAGTAGAATTGTTTTATGTACGAGATGTGACAGTGGTGTTGAATCACACTCTAATTATAGGCAATGCAGACAGTTGTTGAAAGCTTTTTCCGATTGTGGGGGTTTCTCACATATTGGCGGATAATTTCTTGAGATAATTGCATGGGTTCTCATTATTTTGAGTTATTCAATATGGCATACAATATGCATGAATGACTACCAGTGTTTATGTATAAACATACATTTTTACAGTGTATAGTTATCTTATTTCATGCATCGTCTCACACTGAGTTGTTTAAACCAGGTCTGTGGTTGGCTTAGCACAGCTGTTAATGGTATGCTAGCACTGTTGGCTCATCCAGAATATGAGCTGTCAAACTAATAATCAATATACATTGTACATGTAGTCAAATGCGATCAAAAAAAAAAGAGAAGATTTCTTTGATGAATTGTAGTCAAATGTGATAAAAAAAAGATTTCCCTGATGTATTTTGACATTTTCAAGCCAAGAAAGTCTTGCGATAAAATCTAATTTTGTATGTTACATGTATTTTATTGATTTTGCTATAAAACTGAAATAATGCTGTATTCATGCATTGCAAAAATTAAAGGTTCCTAAATACATGTATATGTTGTCCTACAGATCTCGTACGCAAACATACATGTAGTTTCTAGCATTCTCATAACATGTACAAATTTTAACAGTTCTTAGGGAATTAATTGATCCTCAGCAGGTCACTTTTATCAAGGAAGCTAATCGGTGAAAAGATTAATCGCATGATTGATGACACTTGTCACTCATTATAACATGGTTCATTATAAAGTGAGTTTCATTATAGCATGCCTGCTGTGTCCCCCCACACGGCTGTAATATCTATTCTGCTGTCACGAAGACTCGCTATAGCGCTATGATAATTCCTCCAATAATTCAGTCACAAGAAGTGAAATTTGCAACCGTAAGATCTGGGCGATCAAATTTATTGAACAGAAAGTTGACAAAATAGTTCTAAATCACACATATAATCCATTATTTTTTTGTTATTTCAATGATTTTACAGGGTGATCAAAGGTGTTAGAACCAAGTGAATTTTGTCGCCATAATTGAGGGGAATTGAATTATTATAGGGAGAGAATTACCTTACTCACCTATGGCGTGGTCAATATTTTGTCCTTGAAGTGAACCTGTTAATGCCAAAGCAGACACAAATTATAATGATGAGCGGGGTTTATTAGTCCGTATAAACTTGAAGACCTTATTCACAATCACCACTTTGGCCCATGCCATTAGACCAGCCCGTTCCCGGAAGTGCCG
Organism: Hanleya hanleyi; assembly: GCA_036873755.1. NCBI lineage: Eukaryota > Metazoa > Mollusca > Polyplacophora > Lepidopleurida > Hanleyidae > Hanleya > Hanleya hanleyi. Next base: position 14,979 of record JAVTVY010009885.1, on the reverse strand, counting down.
CTCTCTAGTGTCGAAGTTACATATAGGCATAGCTACACATGGGATAACCGCACGTTGATCACGTAATGATGTAGAGGTTAACAAATTCCCCATCAATTTTAAAACAAAAATAAAGTCTGTAAGAATTGTGTCCATACACGATCGGCACAAATTACGTGAAACCGAAATCAGTAGAATCCATTAGTTTGAAAATGTAATAAGAAGTTCATAATGTCATTATCCAAGTTTTGTCAGTTCAATAAATGTCCAGAAGTTCCGAATTACACATGCGCACGAATAATGCAACCAACAACATGTAATTAGTGTAAGAACACACAGTCCGATAGCTTGTCTCATCAGGCTAGGCAAGAGTTACAGCTATAAGGGACTTTAATTTCTCATTAAAGTTCAAGAGACAAGCTATCCATTTGAGTTTTCGATGTGCCAGATACCATCATTCATGGCTTTCAACAGACTGAGTGAAGAAGCACCCTTCTTCGTCAAACAATCTGCTAACTGGGCCTTGGTGCCCAGCCACTGCACCCGCCGAATTTGCTGTCGCTGGATGAGTTCCTTAATATGACTGATTTCTAGGCGGAGTCTTTTGTCAGCCACAAATTTAGTTGATCGGACGGCATCACGAAGTGAGTGATTATCAGTGACACATACTATCGGCAAGAGTTCCGGTTTAGCTTGACCTGTGGTCAGCTCCGCGAATAATGTGGCTAGATATATACCGCTGTCTATGCCATCAGATAAAGCCAGAGCTTCTCCAGCCAGAGTACTCCTGACCACCCGACGAATCCTTTTAGACTGCCATGACAGAGGAGAGAATTGTCCATCTTCACCCTTCATCATGATGAAATGACCGCCCTGAGTTCCCCCATCTGGTAAGTTGCCTAGAGACGCATCGCTAAAAATGATCATTTCCAACGAATTCTCATCTCCCAAAAAATTAAATTTGAGTGTCACTTCATCTGATTTCAGTTTACGTATCACTTTGTTGGCATCAATGATGTTTTGCACAGTGGCATGCTTAACTGAGCTTGCCAGGTTGGATGCATCAAACATAACGTCCGGACGACTTTGCCTCGCAATCCAAAGAATCTGCCCAACTTTAGACCTGTAAGCATCCAGTTCTTTCTCGGTCAGTGTCGACTGTCGTTCCAGCATCCGGGATTTATTCAGCGAAATAGGACACAGATTGTCAAGATAGCCTTGTTGCTTGAGCTGTATTCCGTTTTCGAACCCAGACAGCTCAATGCCCACATACGTAAAGGCCTCATTCTCCTTTCCATATTCCCGACCGACGGAGAAAGTAGAGCGAATGGTGTTGATGACGGTTTTCTCAAAGTCGGGGGAACCGCCCCATATGAAATCATCCACGTGACACGCAAGCACACCTTGGACCCGGCCACCGTCCATCCAGTAGAATACTGCGGGGTCAACGCGCGACATTTCTGCTCCACAATCCAGTAGAACTTCTTTTACTCTGTTGTACCATTGTAGAGAAGCATCCGACAAACCATACACACACTTGCGCAACTGCCACACCATCCCATCAGCATTGGCCTCTTGTGGGGGACGTATAAAAATATCTCGTGAAAGTTCTGAACCCTGAAGGAACGCGGTCTTGATATCCATGGAGCGAGGCATCCACTGATTCTGTGCAAGAACTGCCAGGACTAGTCGAAGAGATTCTGAGGCACATGTAGGAGAATCTTTGGGTATACTTTCAGTTTCTAGTTCTTCAAAGCCTCGTGCCACCAAACGGGCCTTAGGAACTATTCCTTCTGGTGTTTCTTTGAGTGTACAAATCCAGCGTGTGGAAACGCATTTTTGACCATGATCTGGCTTTTCAATGTACACTTGGTTTGTTTTCCAACTTTGTAACTCAGTAGATTTAGCAGCACTAAATGAAACATCTTCAAGCACAAGGACATTTTCCTCACTTGTGTCCCTATTTTCGACCACCGCATTGGTCTCCATGCGTTCAAAACCTTGAACTTTGCTCAAGTCTATGGAGGCTTCTGCTCCTTTCATAATGTCAGGAGCAGAATATCTTAGATTATACCAGTTTCTATTACCACCTGTGGCTTTTCCTGCTCGGCCAGTAACTTCTGCCACACAATGTTCTCCAGTTTGGGCATGGAGATATCTTACGGTTTGACCTGCTTTCAAGTGAATATCAATATTTGGTTGTTCCTCGTTAACCACCGGGTGCACACTATTTTCCATGCGTGCCCGTATGTTCACATCCTGTGGTTCGTCATCATCCGAATTGAAAACATCATTTTTCGGTTCCGGATTAACACAAACATTTTGGTCCTCCTTGGACACCGTATCATCAGCTGCTGATATCTCTGGAGCAGCCTGATCAGAATTTTGTACCTTAGACAGTCTGCACTGATGAACGCGAACATATGTACCGCCGTGCCGGACAAATACAACGACCCCATCTTGACCAATGACGGTCCCTGGCCCTTTCCATTCCCTACAATCATGCCGCTTGTAGTACACTTTGTCTCCAGTGTTGTACTTTTCACCACTTGGACGAAGTTGCTTCCGTAGTGCGCGGCGGATCCGTTCTGAGCATTCGGCTTGAGTAAACCCGATCCTTGCTGAATGGAGTGCCGAAATATGACTGGCCACTGTCATGCTCATAGTAGTCCCCTCAAGCGCTGGAGGTTTATCTGTCAATACTGATGGTAGGTTTGGCATGCGCCCAAAAACCAGCTGATATGGGCTATACCCATGTACATTTTGCAGTGCATTTTTTGCCATCAGTGCCCAATTGAGAGCTGTCTCCCAGTCACATCCATTGTCCGCTTTGACCTTCAGCATAGTTTCAGTTACAGTTTGGTTGTGGCGTTCCAGTAAGCCGTTGCTCCATGGACTGTAGGCTGCCGTTGTTTTTACTTCTATGTTGAAGTTTTCGGCCATATCACGTACCTCACTGTTATTGAATTCACCCCCATTGTCACTGTAAATCCGTTTTGGGGCACCGTGAATACATATCCAGTTTTCCAGGAACTGTTTTGCGAACTCCGAAGCCTGTTTAGTTCGCATTATACCCCCTGCGCTGAACCGGGTAAATTCGTCGATGATATGAAGATACCATACGCCATGTTCCAGTTCATGTAGATCCACGGCTACCGTGTCGTTATACTCTGATGCTAATGGAAAACCAACAACAGGTCTCGGACTGGGACGTTTGTGTTTTGCGCAAATGTCACAGTTATCTACAGCTTGCTGAAGTAACGAGAAAGTTTCCGCATCACTGGTTCCTGCTGATTTCAACAAACGAGACAGACGGTCGACTGAGGCATGACCAAATTGTTTGTGCAATTTTACAACGACTTTCCGTTTTTCATCTGTACTCATATCATCAGTGACTGCTAAAACTTGCTCTTCTGACTGATCTGTGTCTGTGTTCCGCTTCAACAAATCCACACAATAATGTCCGCTAGACGTGAACTCTAGTTGGATGAGCTGGTCAAACATTGTAGCCTGGTCATTTCTCAGATCCAGAACAGCCCCAGCTTTCTTAAGTGAGGCTTTGCTGAGCAATAGGGGGATGTCCTTTTTCACCACTTCAGTGTTTATTCTACAATTAGTGTTTCCAATTTGGGCCGGTATCACTGTTCGTTGAAATGAGTGGACAATATTGCCATCACCGAACTTGAAGCGCTTTTCGCTATGACAGGTTGTAACGGTTTCCTTTTCACTACTACTTAGTTCATTTATGTAGTGATCTAACCACTGTTCTCCACATACTGTTCGTGTACAGGCCGTGTCTATAACTGCTGATCCTAATGACTCGGCTACAAAAACTTCATAATCAGAAGACTGTTCCTTGGCAAAAAGAGTGATATTACAACTCTCAACCTCATTTTCACTTTCAACAGTGGTAACATTCACGGCTGCAGTTTTTTCTGGGCAGTCTTTCGCCCAATGAAAAACACTTTGGCAAATAGCGCATTTCGTACGTTTTCCAAATCTATTTAGGGGATTGGTTCCCTTCATTACACCACTACTGTCAGCCTTTTGTGGTCTAGGGTTATACCTCTTGTGTTGAGCTACATAAACAGTTTCTTGCTTTAGCTGAATAGCTTCAGTTCCTAACTGTTTCACATTTTTGTCTCCAAATATCCGCTTGAGTGCAGATTTCATTGAGGAAAATTTCAATTCCGTACACGCAGTAAGGGCTAATTGTCTTTCTTTCAATGACAGATTGGCGTTATCCAATAGCTTAAACCCTAAGACTGCGTCAGGTAAGTTCATTTCGTACTTACGCGACTTGTGGTATCGGCGTTCAAATTCTATAATGTAGTCAGTCATGTCGATCTCGCCCGACTTCCGGTAGCTGTCAAAATTTTGGTACGCTTCATACGCCCGATCCTTGTCCTCTTTAAGGAAAACAGCATCCAATTTTGCGATCAACAAGTCCATCCCTTCCTTTTTATTCAGCTCCACAGCTGACAGTTCCATCGCCGACTCCCGGGCCTGTCCTGACAACGATAGTGAAACTGCGAGTGCCTGTTTTTCCGCGGGAAGATCCGTGACAAGCCGCCATATTGCCGCCTCATTTTTCCACGTCTCGTATGAACCCGTCTCAGCATCGAACTTGGGAGGATTCTTGTAGCTGGTCGCCATTTCTCGACTGCACGCTCTGCTACCAATGTTAATGCCAAAGCAGACACAAATTATAATGATGAGCGGGGTTTATTAGTCCGTATAAACTTGAAGACCTTATTCACAATCACCACTTTGGCCCATGCCATTAGACCAGCCCGTTCCCGGAAGTGCCGCTCTCTAGTGTCGAAGTTACATATAGGCATAGCTACACATGGGATAACCGCACGTTGATCACGTAATGATGTAGAGGTTAACAGAACCGAAATGTCCTCAAGTGGGAATGCTTTCCATGTAGCCCTGTTGTGCGGGCATATTTGAAGTCACATGCTCTTGTTTTATTCTTTAACCTTTCTAGTGAAGTGGGGACTTGTACATGCTTCAGTTCATATATTGGTAATTCCTCTAATACTTCAACCACCCTATTAGAATTCAATCCCCCCAATTTGTTGGACAAAATTCAAGCGGCTGTTCTAATACATTTGATCAACCTCTAAAATCATTAAAATAACTAATAAATAATGGTTTATTTGCTTGATTTTCGGACCATTTTACCAACTTCCTGTTCTAATAAATTTGAGTTTTTAGGGGTAAATATCCCCTCCTGTGGCTGAATTATAAGGGGTATTACCCTATCTGATATCTTGTATACAAATTAGCATCATGGCACCTTGACCTACATATAAAGGAGCAGAGGTATTTCTGGAAGGTTACAAACCAGGTCATATTGGATTTGAGGCAATATGTAGTTCACCCTGCACATAGCTACATTTATAGCCTATATAATGAGCACTGTGCTGAGTGTACAAGTCTGGCAGGATTTTACATGTATACATCTATGTGTGGTGTTGGCTATTTTCATCGGTGATACGGCTTATGGCAGCCAGGCATAATCGAAACAATACTGGATTTACAGCCACTACATCACAAAAGAACGGGCATAATATTTCATAGATTTGTCTGCATTTGATTCACGATTCTGGTCGCAAATATAGCAGAAGGTTTTCTTCAGTGATAGACTGTTGAACTGAAGGTGACCCTTAAGCATGGATTGTGTGACCTAGTTGTCATCCACCACTGCTTCTACTACACATGTAACATCAGGCAACAGTCTGCATGCATACATCCCACAGTATGTAGGTAAGTCCATGATTAAATACGAATATATGTTTTTGTGTTGGTAAGAAGACTATTGTAGAATTGCAGGTCTATTTATCAGTTTATGATACTATGCATTTTGTCAGTCTTCGATGTCTTCGCTGTATAATTTACTGCTAAAGATGGATTTGGTCCATTTTCACGGTACTAGGCCGACCAGCTTCTCTATAACATTGCCCATGTTCTATATAATATTACATACATACCAGGACAGGTATATGTATGACATACATATGCTACACTGATCATGTTGCTGATCGACATATTGTATTATGCAGTTCTGTGTCCATGATAATTATGTGGCTGATATTTTATCGTGTTGATCCACTGATAAGCTTGGCATAATGCAAAAGCAAAGTAACTCCGAATAAACTTAATAAACGCATGGTGACAGTCTCAATATTTCGACAAAATTTTATGTCATCTTCAGGATGTGATATAACAGCAGTTACAGGCTCTTACATGTATATACAAAAACGACTAACAAAGACTGAAATGGTTCAATACACAAAATTAGAGGGCAATAGCCAATCAGATAATATGTGAACATAACAAGATAAACATGAGTGGCACATAGGCATGACAAGGAATACACACACCACATAGGCCTGGCAATACACAATCGAAATGGCAATAGTTGGATAAGGATTAATAATGATGGGTGGTGATTTATTGAGGTGTGTGAGTGTGTAAAGAGTGGCAGCAGAAATGTCAGTCAGGGGAATAAACACAATTGAAATAGAGATTAAAAATAAAAAAATGTATTAAGTTGATTAGAGAAACGTAACAAAGGTTAGTCGTTTTTGTATATAAGAGCCTGTAACTGCTGTTATATCACATCCTGAAGATGACAAATAAAATTTTGTCGAAATATTGAAATTGTCACCATGCGTTTATTAAGTTTATTCGGAGTTACTTTGCTTCTGCTGATATTGTACATGTATGTACATGTACATGATTACTGGATTGTTCGATTAAAGAGGTAATAGCATGATTTTAATTGTTCGGGTAAACTGAACAGCATGATCAACATTTGCCAAAAGATTTTCAAGTCGTGAAATCTTGTATTTCTTATAGGGACCAATATTGTCAGATTCTTCAATTCGGTCTAGTGATCAACTGTGAAATGGGAAATGACTGACATGGTGTCGGATAACGTGACCAGGTGTCCATGACGTCACGTTAGAAGCCGTCATAGTGTAATAAAAGTTCTAAGATCGAGTATGACATTGCAAAGCATCGATGCCAGGAATGCCAATAATGCGCGTTTTGTGATGTCATCTCAGGCACTGGAGCCAAGTGCAGGTGCGCTCACGTTTTTCAGAGAGTGTCATAAGTGTGATTTCAATGCCCGTGATATAAAAAAATGAGGTCACAGAAAAACGTTCACCTTAGTTGATCTCAACTACTAAATAACTTTCATCGAAATATGTCATTTTCTGAATATTTTTTAAATCACGCTTCTACCTCTTTAATGACTGGAATTCAGTCGGATATAGGTTTTTATGAATAATGCCAGTGCATGTATCAAAACAGAAACTAACAGAACAATAACACAAATAAAAGAAATACTAGTTTTTATTAGGGCTGTACAAGGTGTTACCAGTATACAGCATTTGAAAGATTACATATCACTACATATGTATATGTACTCTAATCTTTCTACATGTAATACCTTATGGGTACAGAGTATCAGCCAATAAGCCAAACTAACAGCTTCAAAACATGTGAGCAACAAATGTTGAGCTCCAAAATTCTAAATGATCTTCGTTGACTGTCAAATCAATATTCAGGCTGCATGGCTATCAACATGCAGATGTAAAACAACACCAGGAGCAGGTGATAATGAAATAACTCATATACCAGGGCAAAGGGGCCCAGGAAAAATCTCTGTTGATTTGATTTGTGCAGATAAGGGTTCGTGCAGATAAGGGTATAAAGATTTGAAATGATTTTTGAGAGAGAATTGAATAAATTGGTCGTCAGCAGGATTCAATCCCATGATCCCGGTTCAATGCGCTGATGCTCTACCAACTGAGCTATATATGATGGCTCACAGGCATTACACCTGTGGATTGTCCCTCATCTTCACCAACCAAGTCAACTACATCGCAACGCTCTCTACGATGCCTTGACATTCTTGGCTGGTGACAGAGTAATACTGCTCTGCGCCACCTAGTGGAAGTTTTAACGATGAGCAACTTTTTACCTCCAGGAGTTGTTCCCCTTCAATTTCAAGTCGGCCACACACGTAAGGCGATCCGTTTTCGTTCGACCTTGCAGTGCGTCCCAAAAATCTGATTCAATTGATCAGAAACACCGAAAGTGCTTCTCCTGTTTTTGTCGGCAGAATTTCTCCGCACATTCGACACAGCTCGTTCTTAGTGGGGGCCGCGATCTTGGCAAACCAACTACTACGTAACGCGCATTCTGATTGGATGCAGCAATCCTTCTCTGCATCTCACTCATCAATGAGGATTCACGTTCCAACTTTACTAGAGAAGTATGCCAAGGCGATGTACAGAGCAACGTGATGTACGTCCGCTTGGCTAGAGAAGATGATTGTCCCTGTGATAATCAACCTTCTCTCTGGCACAACTGGCTTTACATGTATAACGAATAAATGATATTTGGTATGGCAGACCTTGCGTTTTGAGGGGCGCGATCGCTCCTGCTCCTTATCGCGCGCCTAAAATGCATCCCCAGTGCGCGATTTATAGCATGCCTTTATTTCGATCGTTTAATTTCCTTTCCTATTGAAAAATGCAACGCATATCTATCAATTGCGCGCTGAGAAGGACGATATCCTTCCCACTTTGAATCTGACCAGGGTGCGGCCATGTTTTGCAGAACGGCATCACAGGATTAATACCGGAAGTTGGAAAGTCGAAATCCCACGACTTCCGATGTTACTGCGATGTTCCAGTATGGTAGCTAGAGGAAACTGTGTGAATCTGTCGACATTTCTCGCGTGGAACGTCGATGACTTCGGTTATATAACGAATGACACTACCCCGGGTCGTGTCCTGGTGTCAAAAGCATGGTGCAACGTTTGCAGAAAATATGGCGACAAAGTCAAATCAGACCGCCGCATACGTGGGAAAGCAAGATTGGAGATTGACATCAATGGCACAGACTATGAAACCAAACGCATTGTTATGAGGCATTTATCGTCTACCATGGAATAGCATAGGCAAGGTAACTTTTCTGATCCCAATTTGAATCATTTCAAGTTTATAGCTTCCTAATGTTGAAAACTTGTTAAACCCCATTGCCATTATTGCTGGTACGATGGAACTGCCTTTTCCGTCCCATCCGACTTTCTCACAAATAGCTGACAATGAGGCATGTCGATATCCAAATATTTATTAAAAATAGAAATCACTCCCCTCGGTAAGTCTGAGAGAGCTATTTGCTGCTCTTTGTCACTCCCTTGGCCACTTCAAGGGATCGAGTGATTTGGTAATCTCCTGCTTTTTTCAAACGTGAATGTCTGGTATGGCGTATAGCCTGCCACTGAGCATATTATACATTTGAAATGATTTTTGAGAGAGAAAGATGTACTTGTTATTGTGGTTAAACATGCAATCAGCCTCAAAATGGACGGAATTTGTTAACTCTCCCCTATGCATTTTTTTCAGCAGGGAAGATTATCAAAGCATCATATGTATTATATTTGATGATAGTGGGATCAACATATACAACGAATGCAAGAATATCTTGTCAGATAAATTTGAAACTCTGCCCGCTTCGACGGGTTTCTGTTTCGCCATTGAGTGTGTGTTGAACGCAGAGAGGAAAATGACGTCACTGCGTGACGTATGAGTGACGTAGGGACGCTCACAAATCTGAATGCTGCACAGCTGCAGCCATGGAATAACGTCATGGCTCGTGCCTACAGTTCGGCAATGTCGCATAGCATACGTTGGTAGAATGCACCACACGTGTATACGCTTGTTGACACGACCGTGGAAAAATAAACGGCATGCCATGCTGTTAATTTTTAAAGATCAATTCCTTCTATTTTCTCGTGAATGGTAGAAACAAGTTTAGTTTTTTGTAGTCAAATGTGTTTAATTTTGTACCTGTTCTAACATTGTGACTTTGGCTGATTTTGAGAGACTACGATTTCAGCCCAGATTTGAGGCTGATTACATGTTTAAGTCTAAGGGAGACAGCTAGTGAGGGATTTTCCACAGAAGCATATTATTGTTGTCCATCTTGAGAAGTTGTGCTTGGAAGTGCATCAAAGTCAGAAAAAGTTTTATAATGAAAATAATTCAAAATAATGAAAAAGGTAGCAGTACATGTAGGTAAAATGATACATGTATGTAGGGGGGCAATTCCACGGTAACTCATGTTACACTTTAGCCATAACCTTCATGTTTACCCTGGAATTTTAATACTATGATTTGCATCCAGATCCTTCCTATTTTTCAAGGTAGTAATGTTAACTGGTAGCTTTGTTTTTCACACAAACCCAACAGTGTGTTATCAATAATATTGAATTAATCTTATTGCAAAGTTCGGTAACTCATGTTACAGTAAACGGACATGCCCTCGGAGGGTACAGTGTTTCTCCGAAAAACCTCTGAATACTAATCAATTAATCTGAGAATTAGAAGTCTTTTCTTTTAATACACTGTCTGGACTGTGTATTGTCCTTGTTCTAAACAACTGATGCCACACCGTTTTATTTCCACCGAGCTAAACATGTGGTAACTCATGTTACGGTTTGTCCAAATGAAAGAAGGAACAATTAAGTCTCCTGGAACACGTTTCTCTCGTGTCAAAAAAGTGTCTCAAACAACATGAACAATGTGATTAAATAACTGTATAAAATTTAAAATTCCTCAACATGATTAGTGGTCAATTCAATGTGAAATTCAAGAAATTTAAGTATTGTCTGATTATGAACGTCCTGAAGGCTACATGTATAATCTTATCAAACTTCTCTGTGAACTGATTAGTGGCCATGGTTATTTGCTACATCAGGTTGATTCAAGTCTCTGGATCATCTGCTCTCTGTTGTAGAATATCTCGTTCTGCAGAAATGGTCATTTCCAATGATTCTCAACAGTCTCTATCACCAAAACTATTTTAATATTCTCCATGCCAAGTGAAGAGCGGTGACAACTCTGAGGAAATGGTCTCTGCCACACTCAAAGACATACCATTCTACTAATTGGAGAATCGGCAGGATTAGCAGTGATTTGGTGCAGGAGAGTTAACCCTTGACTGGATGAATGAGACCGTTGGTCCATCCATAATCTTATGATATTTTTTTGCACGTTTCAATGGTTTTATAAGAGTAATGGCTCTTTATCTCGTCAGTTTATAATTTTTCTTATCTGGACCACATCTCACTAATACTATTTGATGAACATCTCCAAAACTTGCATGGGAGATGCTTAGAACCATACAGCTGTACACTGTTAGATTTCCTTTACGCGTTTCTATGGCCCTTTATCTTGTTAGTAATTTCTTGTCCAGACCATATCTCGCTTACATGTACTATACCTTGTAGATGTGCACTGTCGGCTTTTTACGCGTTTCGATGAATTTCCAAAGAGTTATGGCCCTTTATCCCATTAATCAATAATTTCTTGTCCGGACCAGATCTCAGTTACTGTTTAGTGGACAACTTCAAAGCTTACATGGAAGATGCTTGTAGTACTGTACAGATGTGCACTGTCAGGTTTTACACAGATCAATGCTTATTCAGGAGTTGTAAGTAATTGCAAGCAGAGGCACCTAGATTTTTCAGAGTTATCTTCCATTATGATGGTAACTCATGTTACAGGACCCCATTTTGGTAACTCATGTTACAAAGTAACTCATGTTACGAAGTTCAGCAGCTTCATAAATTATGATGCATGGATGAAATATTAATTCCACTGCTATAAGGCAGAGAAAATTAACTGAGCAGACAACAACTTCAGTAATGTTCTGTGAAAACTAAAAACTGTCACTTTTCGGTAACTCATGTTACAATAACTCGATATGCTCTTTCAACCACCAGTTTTAGGAAGACATTTCTTCCATAAAAAGTATAAAATCATTTTGGTTCAGATAGCTATAACCAGATGAACCCTAAATCAACAGTGAAATATAAGTAATTTGTACATTTAAAGAGTTGAAAAATTTGGTAGTCATTAAAATTGCCTAATGTATTAAATCAAGCAGTAAATGAGTATATCAGCGCTAAATTGTCAACCTTGAGGGACCCAGCCATAATGCTAAATGCATCATTTTACCTACAGCTGATATTTATTTTTGCAAGTTTTGTCCGCGATATCGTGGAATTGCCCAGGGCGGCTGACAGGAAACAATGAATCAAGTATGACAGGGGCCTCGGAGCACGACTGAAAGTGGGGGGGCTGAACTCTATATGGCCATGTTAAATGCTGGACTGATCTATCTAAGATAGGGCTTATAACATTGCAGTCTCATAAAGTGGGGGGGCTGTAGCTCCCCCGGTTCCGCGGCCCAGTCTATGGATGTCCTAAGACGGACACTCCTGAATCACCGGCCATATAATTCTCGCACTCTTCAAATGGACTAAACTAATACTGGACAATCCCAAGATGAAACTCTCGAGCCCAAAAAGGCCCAAAATGATGCCATGTGACGTTACGCTGAGGTTTGGCAATGAACAATTTCTCACTATTGGCTGTATTATTTTATTCACGGACATTCCATCCCTTGGGTTTGCAAATGGCTATTCAAATCCAGTACAATACCAGTCTTCAAAGTTGTTTGGATTTTCAGTATTTTGAAAGCATCTTTATGACACTTATTTTCCAGTTGTCACTTGGCCAATGACATCATTTTGTGCTAAAGAGTTCTATCTCAGGACCGTCCTATTGTCTGTCCGTGTGAAATTCTGAACCATTTGTGGTGCCCTGAATGATCGAGAGGCCAAATGATAAATCCTTCTCACATCGTTTGCGTTGAGAATACAATAGTCCATTTGGTAGCTGTTCCAAATGGATCGGAGAGATCTGTAGTGGAGGAAAACGTACTCTCTTTTGGAGTTTTGATATCAGAAGGGTTTGGAATTTCACACAAGCACATAGAAATGACCTTTAAATAATCCATTGAAGAGAGCTGAACAGATGGTTCTGAAGATGGTGGGAGATTAGCCTGTGCTACTATCTTTAGTTCCGAAACAAAACCTGTCGAGCTTCCGGGTAAATGTACAATTTTCTCTGCTGAAGCTCTATTGTTAGCTGTATATATGGCAAGCCAAAGTGGTTTTTATTCCGAATTTCCGATATCGGGAATTGATTTCCCGATATCGGAAATAGAATTTCCGATATCGGGAATTCGAATTTCCGATATCAGAAATTCAGTGACAATTTTTGATATCGGAAATAGAATTTCCCATATCGGGAATTCAATTTCCGATATCGGGAATTCAATTTCCCGATATCGGAAATTGTCACCGAATTTCCGATATCGGAAATGAAAGCTCTACAAAACCTAGGGGTGCATTCCACACCTAAATCTGAATCTGAAACCTAAATGATGTGCGGCTAAAAACAGGCATGGGTTCGGATCTTCGGCCATAAATAGATGTAAAATCTTTAACAAAAACCTTGTAAACTTATATATTTTCTAAATGGGCACACTCGTGCCATTATTTCAGGAAACTTGTGAGCTATTAAAATTGAAAAGGAAAGACGTGCAATCCTCCTTAACCCTTCTTCAACTTTTCTGAAAAACTCCATAAAATATATGAAAATGTGTCAAATTCTACCTGCAACCCAGCGAAAACGTATGAAATGATTTTCTTTTTATGTATGTTAAAGTGTTTCCCGTCCAAAGGACAATTTAAAATGGCGAAAAAAACAGGGGGTCGACCTACTCGGTTTTTTGTAAAATTTTATTGCCATAAAGGAATCATCATTTTCGCTTCCCGAAAAAGTGCGGATTTTGGTCTGCCAGATATTCAATTCCGGACACGATTAACTCTGTAGTGGCGAGTGGGTGCGGTCAACAAGCAATTGTTATATCCTCGTTTGGAGAAATGGTTATGTCCAGCAGGGTGATACTATAGATATCAGTTAGTAGAAAGGTAAGAAGAATTACCTTGCTGTCAAAATCGGGCGACCTTCCTAATTATAAAATAAGGGAGGGACCACTATGTACGAAACCGTGTCAGTGTGGAGTGCACCCTAGAGTTGCAATTTCCTATATCGGAAATTATCGGAAATTGAAGGTCATGAATTTCCGATATCGGAAATTTTAATTCCGATATCGGAAATTCTCGAATAAAAAGCACTTTGGTTTGCCATATGTATTGGGTCTACTATAGGAGGAAAATGTCATATTCTCAGATTCACTGTCATGCCTTCAAGCGATTTGGAGTGTAACTGCAACTCACTCCACCATTTTGAACAATTTTCATTTATATGACCATAGATTTCATCAACAGATTGATGTTGTTTTGTTGGTTGACTTAGCCACGTTGGCATCAAAGGGAATACTGAAGCTGATGAAATGGCTATGGCAGCCCAAGATAATGAGGTTGATCCTGTTGGAATCCCATATATAGCAATTTCAGCCCCTCTATCTGTACTCATGTGAGGAAGCGGTTTCAATCTTTATGGGATGCTGTGGATAATAAATAAACTTCCTGAGTTTCAAAAAACTGTAGGAAAAATTCATCTGAGTAGCCCATGATCAGGAGATGTAGAATCGACCATATGATTAAGAACATTCACTAAAAAGGAACCAGCCCCAAGGTGTATTCCATGCCACGAAGATCTCACAGTGAAACATATTTTGATCGACTGTATAGAATTTAAGATTGTATGACATTCTTTTCATATAGCAGCTGCTTTAAATAGTAGATCTTTTCAGTCTGGTAAAAGAAGACTATTTTAGGTTAGAAATTTTAGAAATTGTTTTTGTATTTATTTTTTTGTATAAATTTTAATGTATGTACATGTTTTTGGTGTGTTTTGTTGATTACTTCTGGATTGTGGGTTATGAACTTGTATTTGCTGGAATACTTAGAATTATTTTTGAATTGTCACTATATAGACCTGAAATATTGCTGAATTGCTATTAACCTTAATTCTCTCTCTCTCTCTCCACTGCATTTAATTACACACCTGTATAGGCTTCAATAATTTTCCACCTGATATCACAAATGTAATGCTTGGCAGGATAATAAGTTTACATAACACCCGATTTAGA
>JAVTVY010009884.1:0-42839 GCA_036873755.1 Hanleya hanleyi | reverse complement strand
ACAATGACAAAGTGACAGAGATATAAATACTATACTCACAATGACAAAGTGACAGAGATATCAATACTATACTCACAATGACAAAGTGACAGAGATATCAATACTATACTCACAATGACAAAGTGACAGAGATATAAATACTATACTCACAATGACAAAGTGACAGAGATATAAATACTATACTCACAATGACAAAGTGACAGAGATATAAATACTATACTCACAATGACAAAGTGACAGAGATATAAATACTATACTCACAATGACAAAGTGACAGAGATATAAATACTATACTCACAATGACAAAGTGACAGAGATATAAATACTATACTCACAATGACAAAGTGACAGAGATATAAATACTATACTCACAATGACAAAGTGACAGAGATATAAATACTATACTCACAATGACAAAGTGACAGAGATATAAATACTATACTCACAATGACAAAGTGACAGAGATATAAATACTATACTCACAATGACAAAGTGACAGAGATATAAATACTATACTCACAATGACAAAGTGACAGAGATATAAATACTATACTCACAATGACAAAGTGACAGAGATATAAATACTATACTTTGGATGACTAATAATAGTCGTGAAATTGATTCCGTTCCCGAAAGCAAGAAAATATTTTCCGGTGACACCAACGTAGAACGAGTCGCTGTCAAAAATCAAAATCCAGGTTTCACACGAAGGAGTCCCAAGTGCGCTTAACCAGCAGGTGCAGATGACTTCATCAGGACGAGATGGAGAAGCCAGTTAAGTTCCTACACCGACGACCGAACGTCGAGTGTTGGTACAGTCGGCAGGACGAATTCAAGAGCAGGAATGGCAGACAACCGCCTAGAACACCATCCCAGCTTCGGCCGCTTCGAATAGCATCTGAATAAATAAAGACACCGTAATCCGGGTGATGTGGTACGTCCTCCGTGTGAAGACGAAGGACTGAGAGTGCCGCAAGACGAGCTGATCCTGCTTCCACCAGGCCCGAATGGGGCCAGGGACCATAGCTGCTTCCACCAGGCCCGAATGGGGCCAGGGACCATAGCTGCTTCCACCAGACCCGAATGGGGCAAGGGACCATAGCTGCTTCCACCAGGCCCGAATGGGGCCAGGGACCATAGCTGCTTCCACCAGGCCCGAATGGGGCCAGGGACCATAGCTGCTTCCACCAGACCCGAATGGGGCCAGGGACCATAGCCGTGGTGAATTCTGGGCAGTAACCTCAACCCCTCCTCTCTGATATAAAAGTAAAATACAGGAAACTGATGAGGGAGGGTGTTCGTAATCAGTGAGGTGGTATGATACCGGAGGAGGAGAAAGAAAAGACCTGCAACGAATATATGCAAGAGGATTCGGAAATAATGAGCGACCGAAGTCCATTCTACAGGGGCAAGTTTACCTTGACATATTTTCCCTTGTTCACTTGTCACTTGTCAAGAAAAAGCTAGCACGATCAGCTTTTGAACAAGTGGGAATTGCGAGGAAAAGTTGTCACTTTTCCTTTCTACACGAGCACCTTTTCCTTGTCATGAAAAAAATGCCAAGGAAAATTTGCCCGTGTAGAACGGGCTTCTGTTACATTGAGCCAACTGATGATGATTTCTATTTGTATTTGGTCATTGACTGACTATGGTTTACTTTGCTGATTAACTTTGATGATTAAGGTAGAACATTAGGGCGATAGGCAAGAGGTGAGAAAAACTGACAACGTCTGGCGACTAAAAAGCAACCATATGACTCGACAGGAAAGCATCCCTCGGCACCTAACATTCAGACCCGAGAATACGGTGAATTTTCGGACGTAGCCTTAGTATTTCAGTCGCGCTTTTATTGTAGATGTCCATGTGGCGACTATGAAGCATCCACACGGCCCCTAGCACAGACTTAAGCGAAATTAGATACGCTAGCTCGGGAGCTGTGATGACAGACAACCTCGAACAACTCATCTGATGTTAATGGATGAGCATCGTGGACGTCTGATGGAGTAAAGGCCTTAACATGGTCACCTGATAAATGCAAGAATACCCAAAGAAACTAACCTGTAATGCCCGGCGTCGTACGGCTTAAATTTCCCACCAGAAAGCACTCCACAATCATAAACTAATGACACTGTAATTCTTTGTTGATTCCAGCCTGTGATTGGGACTTCCGGAATAATAAATACAATGATATTTCAAAATTCTTCAGCACAGACCGATCGTTACAGCAAGAGAGAAGCGATCAACAGTTTTCAATGATGCCAGCGAGATATCATGATGTTCCGAAAATGTCATATCCGTATGGCTGATCAGTTTTCTTTATCCATATTATTTTCGTTGTAAAATCGTTATTTAGAATATGATTTATCCCAGTCACGCTTTGATTGTGGTTGTTCATATGAACACTATGAGGATCTCGAAATACATAGGTTCATACACCCCTATAGCCCGGGTTAAGCGGAATTAGACACAAGTTAAGAAACGTACCGCAATAAAACCGCACGCTATGCTCGTATTTTGCTATCAGCATGCAATATGTATCGCCAAATTTGAGAAACTTCGAGTGGAGGCGCTTGATGTAATATAAAACAAATACAATTGATAAGAAACCTGAGGCTTTAGTAGGAATGGTCTATTACCTTAACAGAGAAGATAAGATGAAAAAATTACGAGGAATAGTTTCTGAAAGGACAACCCGATTATCTCGAAAGTAATTGATTACATGTTGCAATACTGTGCCGTGAGCTTTAAGGGGCTTACCTTTAACATGCTAAAGTGTTGATGGTATAATACCCTCTAAATAAAGTGTTGTATTTAGATACTTCTGGCAAACAGCGCATCTACTTTAAAATCATCATATATTTTGACCATGTTGCTTTTTATATAAATCCTGTTCGTATGAATGATATAATCTAAGAAATAACATGTTTTTCAATGAGATTTTAGAGTTCAGTCAATAATATGCTCCCAACATGCTATCTTAGAAAACAATTAACTGGTGAACATTCAATGTCTTTGCATAAATTTTTGTCGCATGGATTACTGATTGAAATCAGCCACAAAAATGTGGCAATAGAGATAAATGACAAATCGCATGTTAAAAGATAGGGGAAAACCTTAAATTCAATGTGTAGGTAGGATGAAAAGTAAGTGTAAATTTGAGCTTTTCTGTCAGATAAGTGAAGGTTTAGCTTTGTTGAGAGTTTTGAGGGATATATTTAGTTCATTATTCATACTCGGGTGATATGAATGCTCATTTGTCTATGAATGCCAGCTTTGTGAGATACATCGGGTGACTTAGGTTAAACGAAATGAAACGAAACCCCGACCTTAAGGTAAAATACACATAGCCATGGATTTGTACACAAACATCAGATCCGACATTTAGTAGCCAGTCGTCTTCAATAATCGAGGTACCGTATATAGTCCAGACTCCAAGCAGGAGTTCTAAAATAGAAATATATATAAACACAGGTGAAAGAGAGAAGCGGTCAACAGTTTTTTTTATGCATATAAGGATCTTGATGTTCCTGTTGTCAAATTCGTATCACGCACCAAATTATTCAAATGAAATTTCAAGTGGTTTTCCCTGTACATGATGGTGATAGGATCTCCAGCCCCGGATTAAGTGAAATTATAGACACGTTTTGAAATGTGACACAGAATGTCGCAGGATATACGATCACACTTTCCAATCAGCGTGTGGTACCTTTCACCAAACCTGAGAAACTTGTCTAACGCATGTGTAAACGCTATATGCGGTGTATGTTCTGAAATATTATTTTCCATAAAGGAATAGTCAGGCTGACGTACAATCTGCGCCAGAGTATAGTTCCGTTTACTTTTACATCGATATAGGTGTACATATGATTTCCATTTGAGCCATCGACGATGGTTTAGCTTCAAATCCAGAAGTAGCTACATCTTTCCTTATATATCTATACTCACTCCGCTACAACATTTACTTTGGAAGTTAGGCCAATCTTCGGTAAATCCAGTTTCTAAATGAAAGAACTACTTCACTTTACTGCCACAAGGATATGGTCAGAAACCATTTTATTTATCGTGAAGACGTGACCGACCATGCCTTATATGGTACAATACCTCGCCTGACGATGGCACGGGTGTAATCGTCCCATTTCGCCCCGATCCCCAATATTTGGCTTTAAAATAATTCATTCTCCACAGAGTAACCCATTTCATTCGATCGTGCTATAAGCTGATCGTGATCAGTCTATATGTTTCATGTGGCCCAGAAGACATTTATTATTTTGGACTGAATGTGAAAACTTGGATTGTGTCGGAAATAGACGTACATAATATACAAGCGTCTAGTCCGTCATTCAATATTCAGCCGCCATATATAGACGTCTCTCTCTCAGCTGTTTTTTCAGGGGGATCTTTGGAACATGGCAGTGTGACTAACGTCACAGGACCTACGAATTAGGGTAGGCATTATAGAACTCCGACGCAAACTAAACTCTTGAGCCTACTTCGTAGGAATAAGCTGTCTTTTCTTCAAGTTTAAAGAATTCTAGAGGAATTACTGTGCATGCTTCTGTGCTTCTAGGAAAGTGGACAGAAAAAAAATAAAATATGAACTATATTAAGAGAAAAGTTGTGTACGGAATTGGATAATGTGTTCTTCAAATTACAAGGCAATTAGGTCGCAAAGAAGCAACACTCGTACCCCTTTACTTTATGGAAACTTTATGGACCATGGTTGCCGATGTTGGTATCCTCCTGTCTGGAGGTAAGTCTCTCTCTTTTCATTCGATTCCCTAATTTAGTATTGTTCCAAATACTATTGTGGCATTTTGAAGAAAGTGAGATTTCAACTTGTTAGCAAGTGTTTGTCTTTTCTACGACGAACAAATTTTCCATGGAACTCTTGTCTAACCCCATGTATTAGGGTAAGCATTTTTGGAGATACATATTGGTCCAACAAAATCTCAGATTATGCAAGAATAAACCATGTGACCTAATAATTTTAGCTTTGTCTTTGTTTGTTAAGGATCTATACACAATATAGTAAAAATGTAAAAAAAAAAATTATTGTGTGTAACCTCTTGAAGTATAGCTTTTTAAATTAAACCACTTCTTAAAGTGCATCACCTCGGTATCCTAGATTAAACTACACCCCGCTAATGCTGGCCAAGGTTCCACAAAGAATGTTTCACATATATATAACATGCCTAGATTTTTCATCAAAAAATTATATCATGAGATATATTTCGCATCTCAAAAAAGACAATTTGATCTTTTAAAGTTATAAGTTAAATAGAAATGTTTAGTTATTTTTATACCAATGGGGATTTTCTTTCCATAGCGTTGATTTTACAGTGAATAATATCGTCTTTTAAGTCATTTTCATGTTTCTTGTATTAAATACAAATTGTTGCTGATATAAATCCTTGAAATTGGTCTCGTTTTAAGCTACAGAATAGATATAAGAATGCGTGTTTTGTCCATACAAATCACACATCCTAATGTAGGGGTGAAATACCATTATATACCTTTACCATGCAACTTATTTTTCGTTAAAACCATGCATGCTCTTAAAACGCTAATGTTAGATTTAACATCTAGAGTGTTGGAGGAGGGAAAGCATTTAGAAAGTGTTGTATTTATAACATATAAGTGTTAAATGCAACATTTTAAGCTGTTCTATCCAACACTTAAAAGTGGTGAATACAACACTTTCTAAGTGCTTTCCCTCCTCCAACACTCTAGATGTTAAATCTAACATTAGCGTTTTATGAGTACATGTATCTTCGAGGTCCATTGTTAAAATCAGAATATACAAAATCGATTAGAATATCTGTATCTTATAATCTGTAATCAATGTTCACTAACAGAAGATATAAACACACCACTATATTCTACCACCTTAAATTTATCTTAATTGCAAGAGATCAAAAGGTGCTCCACGTTAATCGACATATGTTAGCGGAAATACAGTCATTAATCAGGTTCTTCAGTAAATCTATGATGATGGACGATAGACCATGTAGTGCCTGGCCCGAAGTCAATGTCTCATCCGGACGAAATGAACTTAAATTATGATCAATCAGATAAGGTGACTTTCCTGTGGCCTGGAATAAAAGCTTTATACGACCCAAAGCCAATTACTGCAAACTTTGTCTTAATAAGTATTTCCTTATTAGGTAATGTATATGGTGGCCCTGACAACTTGTTTTCTACCAGGCCCTTTCATCTGACGGCGGTGTTACATTAGCAAAGTCCCAATATTCTATGCCCAGATCATATCAGCATTGATTGTCTACTCACATCAAAGGAATTTAACAGATATGCTCTAGAGCTGAAAGATTTTATTTAATATCGTTAAAGTTCCTTGGAGACTATCACCGACATCCATCTAATACGTCATATTAGGGCAATTGCATAAAAGCGCTTGTTCGAAATTTGCACAATCAAATGATATCAAGATGGAATGCTTTCGGATAATAATATAGACTATTCGAATATGTTTATTCTAGATTATAGCCTAAGGGAAAACACGTCCTGCTAACTCTGCCTTCTGTTTACATGAAGCGTGGCTGAGATACTAATCATCACAGGGATAATTTTCGGTTTTGTGATGTTTTGAGACATCTATGGCATCAGAATATTGGCATGTGGGGTCAATACTTTCTTGTCAGTACGCTGGCATCTTTCACCACCTCCTTTGTATGTTGCGTTTAATTCTGAGACCCCTTCTCTGCTGTCCTACACAAAACATATCAAGTCTGCCCATTTGAACTAGTCGTCTACTTTGGAACTTATCAAAAATCAATAGTTAACTCTGCATAAATTTTCTTTTTTGCAGCGTGTAGAACAAACTGAAATCTATAAAATGACTACCATTTCTTCGTCACATCGACAATATATCACGCTTGAAATAACTTTGTAATTCTCTCCCTATAAAACTCCAGTACGGTTGTTTCATGTACCCGGTCTCAATTACATAGGGAGATGTCATAATGTATTCATGATCACTGGCACAAAGATCATTGATGCCGCATAAGGTAATAACAGGCGGTCCGTTGGAGTGTCGCTTATATCCCATGCCCAGTGAAATTGCCGAATGATAAACCGCACACACCTCTGTGACCGTACACGGCATTGTTGACCTTTGTGCCAATAAACGCGAATGTATTATGACGTCTCCCTGTGTAATTGAGGCCCGGTACATGAAACAACCGTACTGGAATTTTATATGGAGAGAATTGCAAAGTTATTTCAAGCGTGATATATTATCGCTCCAAAGTAGACGACTAATTAAAATGGACAGACTATAGTACTGAAAATCTCATAATCAATGTCCATTGACTCTGTCTTTATGGACGACAGCTGAATATTGAATGTCAGATCGGACGCCTGCTATTTTGCACGTGATATTTAACACAATGTCGTCATTGTTTAACATGACTTTGACCAATTTCATTTTAAAACGCATAATCCATATGATAATCCATATGATGAATCCTCATAACTGTCAGTTGTGAGGGCTGATATTTCCTCTCGTTCTAGATTATTTTGACGCTGTCGACGTAACTCAAAAAATATTTGAAAGTGCAATTCAACCTTCATGCCAAGCTACATATATTATTCATAGATAAAAGTTTTCCATGCCAAATAATTGTACTATGGGTATATGGCATTGCAGTCAGGATGTGACGATATTGATCAATGCCACAAAAAAATTGTTACAACAAACTTGCCAAATAGGGCTATACCTCCAAACGCCTCCATTCAAAGTCTCACAAATTCTGTGATAAATATCGTACACTGACGGCAAAATACGATGGCAACGTGCAAGAATGTGACGAATCTAATCAACGCCACATAATATTATCGCAGGTATTTGTCAAATAGGACTATACCATTATGCACCTCCATTCAAAGTTCATCAAATTCTGTGATAATTGTGGCACACGGATGGAAAATACGATCGTAGCGTACAAGATTTCTGGAGCTACACTGTTATAAATCATACCGTAAATTCACAGTTAAATGTACTGGCAGAAAAGATGCCAGTACATTCAACTGTAAAATTACGTTGCACCGTATTTTACAATTACCGCTTTTTAACAGGCTTTTAACTGTAAAATGTTGCACCGTATTTTTTAATTACCGTTTATTGACAGGCATTCAACGGTAAATTAGGTTGCACTATTACCGTTTTTTAACATCCTTTAAAATGTATAATTACGTGGGCCCTTTTCTACAATTAGCGGTTCCTTGGCAACGTAGCTCACTGGAAGGCAGAAATGGCCACTGCTCTTTCGCGTACATCTCGTACATAATCACGAAGGAATCTGTGAAATTACACGAATAGTGGAAACAACTCTAAGTCAGATAAAACCAAAACCAAATCGTTCTGTAGACCGAAAATTAAAGTTAGCCGCTGCGTCCGTCCCAGTGCCGATAATGCTCAGAATGTTGTATCGCACAACAACGCAGGTGTCGGATGTTTCCTGCAACTGAGCGTTTCGTGTGCAAAGATTTCAACCTCCTTTCAGAGAAAACAGGAATTTTATGTTATGTGTGTGCGCAGTTTACCCATTCCCGTTGATGTCAACTGAAATATCTCAGTTCAATTTACAGATTAATGTGTTTACGATTAAATGTACTGTAAACTCCAACATACATTTACTGTGAAATAACGGTAATTTATAACAGTGTACGTTTCGTAACTTATGACCAATTGCGCATAACCCGTGGCTAGGGGTCGTTTGGATGTCACGTGTTCTACATCTCCATACTGTAAAAATGGGCATACGCAATCAAAGCGAGACTAAGATACATATTCTGAAAAACGAATTGGAAATTCGCTTCGATAAAGAATACTGGTGAATGGATAGAACAGTTCATCGGCATCTTTTGTTTACATCATTGAAAAAGTCTTGACCGCTTCTCTCTTGAGCCCATCTTTTTGTTTTTATTACTTTTATTCCATACACATTTCGAATTGATTCTAGCTGTCATACGAAATTTCGATTCGATTGTTTAAGCGGAAATACTTTGATGGACGACGGCTAAATATAGAACCTGACGCTTGCTACTGACATACATCCATTAACCCTACCAGATCTGGGGGGCCACCAATCTTTCTGCGCTATCTCCGGAACGACAAATTGGAGAGCTGAAACTTCGTGACTTTATAGTTTATCATTTTGGCGTCATTTTTAGCTTATTTGCATACCCCCTCCGAGTAGAGGATCATGGGTAAATCCAAGACGGTGGTAACGTGGGGTACCTGAAAAGTAATGTTTTCGTCATATTTCTTCAAAACTTCTACTTTTCCGCGATGAAAATTGGGCAAAACCAATTTTATTTCACATCATATTAATGTTTGCTAATTTATAATGCAGTTTTGGGGGGAAAATTGCATAGATAAAAAATTCCGAAAATCTGACCAAAAAATGGCGTTTTTGAAAATGACGTTACTGTGACGTCATCAAAGAGGCCATCTTGGATTTTTTTTTTAAATTTTCTGGTAGAGCTTGACCCAAGGGTATAGTGTGGTAAGTTTCAGCCCCCAAGCTCAAGGGGTAAAAAAGAATAATAAAGGGGGGGCCATCACCCCCCGGCCTGGACACCTCCCATAAAGCCCAGGCCAGACAGGGTTAATTAAAATTTGGAATGATCTTATAATAATAATAATAATAATAGCATGCAAATTCAGCGCTGTACTTTTCCACAGGAAATATATACCACTTAGAAAACTGGAGTAGTTGTAACTGCATGCGCTGAAAAATGCAGTAAAACAATGTGAGTTCCACAATGTGATTCCGCGGTAAACATGTTATTTTTGACAATGAAAATGTTTTCGAAATTCGCTAATTTAGTAAATGTATTTCTTCCGATTGATTCCGCTAAGATTTCAGAGAAAATATTCAGACGTATTATTTGAGTCATATGTTATATAAAATGAATGAGTGAGGGATTATAATATATTGAAAACGAAATACTTATAGTATGTAGCTTGTATTCAATAAACGTATTATAAATGTTTCAGTAATCCATCAGAAGTCAATGGAATTAAATTTTCATTATAATCTTGAGTTGAAAATTCGAGCTCAGACGTTCGACGATGTATGTTACTGTCGCAGTTAATTTGTACTTCAATTATTGATAGAAGTCGGCATCTTCCCGGGAAGATCTTATGCATGGTTATGGATTAAGAAACTTCTATATCCACCTGTATATATGTATCGTTCTGCTACACGTTAAGCTAAGAAGAGCTAACAGACAATTAAGATAAACTATACAGATGGTAACAACATCTACATATATGATATATAATAATCCAGGCTTAAATTATACGCTAATGGAAACGTCTGAAGCAGGTATCGGGGTATGGGATTTAACTGATCATTTTCCAAATGTACTGCCTTATCTTGGTTGACTCTAAACTCGTTTCTCCGGTAAATATGATTCTAAAGCCAAAGTGGAATAGATAGCACGATTCTTATCCCTTTGAAATATTTCCAACCAGATTTTGTCTCAATAATTTAGTCAAAGAGCATTGCCAAAGAAACAAAGCTGCGATCTCCGCCTTCCTGGAATAATCCTATTATAGGAAATTGTACACGCATTATTCCTTCTAAATCCGGCATCTCTTATCTGTAGCCGGTTGTCCGTAAAATATTGATGCGTTACAATGGTGAGGCAGCCATATACCGAGGTGAGTCTCCTAATGAACAGGTAACCGTATTCTGTACCACCCGTGAATGGAAATCTTGTCATGTGTTCATTGTGGAATCGTGTGAAAGCTTTTCCCTACGATATATGCATCAGTTTTGGCCACAAAAAATGACAGTGTCTATGATACAATTGGCATTGTTAGAAACCGAATACATTTAATGTTAATAAGTACGAGCTATAGATTATTGAAAGCGATGGACAGGAAAGAAAACGAGAGTCCTTTAAAGAAACACAGATGCAAATCTTTATCTTAAATTTTCACGTTTCTTCACATATTTTCTGAATCTGCATGCAAATGTACTCAAGTATGTCATATTATCTTTATATTTTTGTAATCTATTTTTCTGATAGTTTATCCATTTCACTTCTCTTTTTCTCCGTTAGATCAAAATAAAGTTCTAATTTGTGATGCGTTTTTGATTAATGCCACGATGCTTAGTCAATTAAACCGAAGCTATTATGGCATTATCGCCTAAAATGCATGGTACACTTTTCTTCATTGAAAAAAAATAGTTTATTGCTATGAATTTGAATAATAGCTTAATTGTGATGTATACCTTTATCAGTGGTGTGAGATCAGGTAGACATCATAAAAAGTAGGACCAATGTTATGTTTAATCGGGCAGAAGGATGATGTATGCTAACACCTTGAATTGCAAAGAGTAAATCAGTAACCCGTTGATGATTATTCCTTGGTTTATTCATTAATTTCAGCCGTATCAAAGGCGTTATTTTAACTCGTAGCTTGAATCCTCGGTGTGAACCACCCAGCTAGCTCATAGTCACACAGATGGATTAGCCGTTGGATCTTCCTAAGGTGGTAAAGCTAATTATCTATGCTAATATATATATTTAAAATGCAAATGTAGAGATAAAAACTCCTTTGATCTAGTGGTAAGCAATTAGCGGATTGCTGAATGATAAGGGCTAATTAAACACGAGTTATGTGACCAAACAGGCGTGCGTCGGGCTTCCTTTTAACTCTATATATAATTGTGATATATGCCGGTTCAGGTAACCACAAGAAATAGCATGGTTTGTGAAGCCGCTCTTTTATTTGGTATTCAGCGAAAATGTTCCGACTTTATTTACTAAACTCACACAGATAAACACGTTGAAGGAATAAGATATACAATAACGTAAAACGCATTTCCAATACATATTAATTCAATTCATATTTCGATAATTTGATTATATTCAGTCATATCTTAAAGCTGATTTTCAAGCAGTCATTGACATCTCATTCCGTTCTTTTAAATTTATATCAGACATAACGATATACATTTGTACAAAGGACCAATAACTCCGACTTTAAAACTGAACAAAATACAATATTCTGCTCGCAATACCATGGAAGAAAAACGGACGAGTCGTACCTTGTTCCACATTAATTTGATATCGTCTGTAAAACAGAAAAAACATTTAAAATAATAAAAAGATTCGTTAAAACGAAAATCAATACTACTAAGATTGCAATGAACAATCGATGACTAGTACGATGAAAATTTGAATCATAATGGCGAAAAAGTGTAGATTTATTTGATCCTCTCCTAGGGGTGAAAGAAACAAAATCCTACATATATATTTAACATCCAAGTATAATTGAAAAATAATAATTCTTAATATATATGTTCTATTTCGAATTCAATACGCATTGATAAAACTGTTGTTGGGAGTAAAAACAAGCCAATGTTAACGTCTTAATAATTCGATCCTTCGAGCTATACCTGCCATGACGATCTCTATACAAACATTACATTCATTTCATGCCTAATTCAAGAGCAAATCGAATGTAAACATTTTCGAATTTTCTGGAAATTACATCATGATATTAAAGAAATGTGAATTCTCGTGTGAAAATATATAAAAAAAATCCCATGATCCGATTAAATCGTCGAATAGACAAGAATTATACCGGTCTCGTTTTCCAATAAAAATAGAGACATGTAGAGGCTAACATTAACTCATACATTAATCCGAAATTAATTCTCAAACATCAAAAGTGTTTTCTTGGCGCAACTGTCTGCAATTTTCAAAAAGCCTTCTGTGATGTACAAAGTAGTAAATGACCGTAAGAAAAGTTTTGATGTATTGACAAACTTGAAGGAAAATTTAATCTAAGCCGAACACGAGCAAGTTATTCTTCTGATTTTTGTTTTCTAAATTAGCGTCAGCAACCTATGGTCTTCTCAGAAACGAATTATTATGAATAACAACTTTTTAGCGAATTATTATGAATAAAAATTTCTTTATTTATTGGCAGTTTCGTTGTGGTTACTAACAGCGTTTTCACGCCAAACATTGATAGTAAGCTAAAGTCACCATCAGCTAATAAAAAGGAAGTTGTTTTCCATAATAATTCGTTCGGTTACGATTGCCCAGATTTTCTAGATTTTGAGAAAACCAACGACGGTTGATCATATTTAGATATAAAGAGAGAAAATATGGGGCAAGATTTTCTTGTAGAAAAATAAATTCGTTTTTATTCCAGCTCACAATCTCGCTTTAATATAATATTTATATGCGCAAATAATGTTACCAGGTGCATGGTTAAGGAGTTAAGTATATATATTCCACCTGATACTGTGTCGACGTATACTCATTCACTTGAATTACAAACCCAGAACGTTTCTCGTGAGAGATATTTCCCTTCCGACTACTCATAACGATAGACCAGAACTGTGCTGGACTCCCAAAATGTTCAAAACACCATACAAAGTTAAATTTATTGCCGGTTCCAGAAGTTTTACAACCAAGCATTTGTCCGTTCCATTAACAAAATTGTACTATCAGTTCAAAAACATTCAAATGTCGAATGTATGCAGATACTCAAAAATTCAAAAACTCTTACGGAATAACTTGATGACCACATGCCAATTATCTATTTTTAGATTTTTAGACACTCTACACTTCTATGCAAATTATGCAACACTTATGTCAGAGATATACCTATTCTAATGTGAATACGATTGATGAGCAAATTTTCAAAATACAAGCGTCTAGCCCGTCATTCAATATTCAGCCGTCGTTTAGGTAAAGAACATCACGATGTCATGCTGTCGTCATTGGAAACTGTGGAAAGAGTTTCTCGCTTGCCGGAAACCTTCTGTTGCTTTCTTAATTTCATTTTATGCATATTAGTAGCTGGTGCTAACTGTTGTAAAGAGAGAGAGAGAGAGAGAATTAAGGTTTAACCTCGCGGTCAGCAATATTCAAACAAAATTCTAAGTATTCAAGTTAATAACTAAGTAATCCAACACATTACAACATACACACATGAAAACTTATGCAACAAACAGATTTCTTTCAAACAACCTAAGATACAGTCTTCTTTCACTCGACTAAAACGATCTTCTAAAGTAGCTGCTCGATAAAAAGAATCTCTTACAATCTTAAGCTAACTGTTGTACGAGAAAGTTCTTTTCATTATTGACGCGGAAATTCTTTTGCAGATCCACTATCAAAATTTGTAAAAGTATTCAAGAACCCCACAAATGTACAAGCAGCATATGCTTTTTATCTGAATTAAGCTTCTATCACATGAGAATAAAATTGCTATTAACATAAAAAAACTGCTGGATAAGAATTAAGAACAAACCGATTGATTCATTCAATCCCATCCAATCAACTGTGCACCAGATACTATATAGAAGCAACCTCTTCAGTAGCAAACTAGACAGTCATAACAAGTTACCATTAGTAAATGGTTATCACGGATTAGTAATTCGTTATAACAAGTTACCATTAGTAAATGGTTATCACGGATTAGTAATTCGTTATCACGGATACAGCCAAATGAACTGTTTAGCTCTTTCATTTGACTGGCGTTATATATTTCCTATCACATTACTTACCAAAATGACTCAAATACCAAATGCAAGAATACCTTTTGCATCATGAGCTGTATCATTTTTTTTATTTTGGATGTAACTTTTTGTAATAGAATAGTGAATTTTATATACTCTATACAGTTAGCTTGCCATAATTTGCGTTCTTTCTTGAACCATCAGGCTTTTATACACGTGACATATCTGTGGAATGAAAGCCGACCATGCTGAACTGTTGTTGAAAACAATAGCTTTCCTTTGCTGTAATAAAATGTTCCTTTTATCTAAACTGTTTCATTGTTTCTGCTTTTCCGATAATATTCCCTAAAATCACAGTGGGAAGTTCTTCTTATCTTTTCTACTTGCTGCATAAGTCCTTTCATAACCAGAAATGAAATTTTGATGACGGCTCATCAGGTGGAGAATTATCTTTTCAGATAAGATTGGCGAAATCACGAGCAGCCATTGTGCAACATGGAAACTTGTAATTAAAATCCAATAACATGTTATATCAAAGGGTTCACAGAGAATTTCGATCTGGCACAAGAAGGACTTTATGGTAACAGTGTTCAGCAAAACCAGCAATGTAGCTGAAACGGAAAATTTCGGGACGTGGAATCGAACCAACACAGTACCTGAACAACTTCCCTCTCAATCTTCTTTTTGACTTACAATCATTCAATTACAATTTAAGGGGTCGACATGCACATAAACTATGTCTCAGTATTCATACTAGTTGCATATACATACATAAGTTCTTTATTGTGGAGGAATGGTCCTGACATCGCAGGTAACATTTGAAGGTTATTGAATATACACATGAACTTCTACAGAATTCTATAAAACCCTAATTCAAATAATGTTATTTTGCAATTTCAGGAAGGTTATTCATGTGAAATGTATGAATTTCTTAAAATAGTGAATTTATTGTAAATATCTAATTTGAATTGCCGATGCTGTGTAATATCGTTCCTTTTCCTCCGGATTTGAAGGAACGCACATCATGTCTGAGCAACGTGCCAGGTACATAGAAAAAGCATTGGAATTTCATTTAAATGGAACAATACTAAGATACTGATCAACGTCTGATTACTGATTGCTATCTTCTGATATTACTGATGACCACATCCCTTTTGGACGAAATTAGCTTGTCTTGTATTGGAGCATTTACTTCATAACCTTGGGTGCCATAACAATGACAGATACCAGACAACTATTTCGATTATTGACCAGAAACAAGAACAATTCCTACCCAATGTCTTATCTGACGCCTATATTTATATTGTGCTAATTATCTACATCTTCCTGATGAATATAGTATAGTATAGTATAGTATAGTATATAGTCGAGTGGCCTTCGCCATTTCCATATAGATAAGTCGACGTTACAAAATGTGCAATAACTGCTTCATCAAGGCTACATCAACAAGTTCCTTCATTCCAATCTCTGCAAATCAATATCACACATGACCAAACTCACGGCAAAATGTACCGGATCGTGCAACCTTAGGGTTATGTCGTAGAACCCATGCTCGAATCCGCAACAGTGTGGACAATAGGGCAATTGGATAAAATAACAATCGAAGTTTCACTGAGATACATTGTAACACCTGTTAAGGGAATTTTATCTTGATAATTGTCAGTGGTATGGTCTGGCGAACGAAACTCCGACTGACATCATTGAAAACTCGTGGGCCTGTCTATCGTCTAAGAAACATGAATTGAACATATTCATTGTTTTTACTTTCTCCAGTGACTTACATCGATCGCGGTTCTTTGCCTTTAACATATAAATATACATATTTCATTGATCTTTACTGGCTGGGTGCACAAACTATTGTGATGACATTTAGAATACAGCATTAATTCGAACTAAATCCCTTCTCAGCCGTAGTCGTCTTTTGTTTCAGTATACTCCAGGGACCAGAAAGGAAACACTGTAGCTAAATCCTTTAATGGTTCTCTAAGACTTTAATAGCCTAAGTTAATATTGTAAGTGAGCGTGTATCTCAGTTTGCCGGATCAATACCGAAAAGAGATATGGAACGCTGAGCAACTCTAATTACTGCCAGGTAAACTCGACAGGTAAACATCAGTGCGTAATCAGTAATCTTATTTCCTATACCGTCTTACGTTAAGTAAGTTGGCTTCTCAGTCTACGGGGAATTCTCTAGTCTCGTGAACAGCCAAGTACAAAGTCTTTCAACGCAGATGATGCAGTGCAATGTAAGACAATAGGAAATACAGGTAGCTTACACAGCCATAAACATGGCATTAGAGGTTTTTACCGGGAGATTAACGGTCCCTTCGGAAAGGTATTACTGTGCGGAGTGTGTAATTAGTTCAGGTGAGAGCCTTGGCGTTTGCTATCCACCCGGTACTGTAATTAAATATTCAGAGAGATACCATATCCCATACTTAATAAATATCACGTTTGAGTAGATTCTCATTTGGCCGTAGCCGTATATATTCCTGAATTTCGAAATAACAATTCAAAGTACAAAAAGAAGTCTTCACCTAAATCCAATTACTCACCTAATGGTTTTCATCAATTAATCCATTAACCTTCTCGGGGCAACTATACCATTATACCATCGGTAACCAATGTTCAATTATTAACCAACACTATGTGCGCAGTTTATATTTCCCAAGTAAAACAGTTTGATAAAAAAGGTTGACGACATTTATCTTTTTGAACAGAAGTAATAGCAATCAACACACTGTAACTAAGAAGGTCTGGGATTGCCTACAGACGAAGACTGACAGAGTTTTTCTGCTTCGAGGTTGTGATCTGCTCATGTTTGATCATCTCAAGGAGCAGTTACCCATCAGAGGCGAATAATCGTATTTGAAGACATGAAGATAGTTTATATCTAATCAGGATTTCTGCTTGCGAAGACTTCTGGACCAAGAACCGCTTGTACCGCATTTCCCACAATAGTAACATATTTTCAATCTGAAGTTTTAAAATTTCTTTTCAATTTGGTGTTTGAAGAAGAACTTTGCCATGGATAGAAGAACGCGAAATTGTCCAGATGATGTTTGAATATACTCCATATATATTCGATATACATTAATACAAACGGCAGATAGGATATTCAGAATAAAGTCGTCGAACATAAAGAATCCAATAGAAAATACTTTACTGTTTCATACGACACCACTACCGAACCCAAATCCAAGTAATTTAACAATATATGTAAACACAATATAGTTTCTCGCGGGGGTACCGGTTATCGCGGGGGTACCGGTTATCGCGGGGGTACCGGTTATCAGTGTTCAGAGGGAGAGAGAGAGAGAATTGGATTTAACGTCGCGTTAAATGATGATCAATGATCAAATACAATTAGTAGGGCATTAGGGCATTAAGGAAAGTCAACAATCCAACAATCTAAAAGTGATAGACAACAAACCGAAGAACTGATACATAAATCAATTTATTTAACAAACTGATAGCTCTCAAATACCTTAAAATCAAATCTCCTCTCACTCTACTGGAAAGATCTTCCAAGCTAGCTGTTCGGTGAAGAGAATCTCTTAAAATCTATACAGTTGATCCAAATATGTTTAATTGTGACTTCATCTTGATGTGGAACACACATCTGGGCTGGGTCCCTTTTTAGTGATTGTTCTTGAGTCAGTCGTGAATGGCCTATTCTACAACGCCTGATTATATGCTGATCAAATCACTTCCACTTACAACGCCTGATTATATTCTGATCAAACCACTTCCACGAGTGTTCAGCGTTGTATTATATATGCATCCTTACTAGAAAGACTTCATTCGTCAGACAATAACAACAGACTCCAAGCATAAACACTATATATAAAAAATACACTGATGAGTAATTACATTCTGTATTATCATTCTGACATACAAAACCGCATCAGAAATAGAAAGATATTTTTCGCTCCACACTTTTAGCGCCAAAAGGAGCTAGTTTCTTTGGATATCTTTCGAAAGGACTACCATTCAAGATTATGTTGTCCGTTATATTTAATAAACTGTTACAGAAACTTTAGGATTGGCATGGTATATTCTTCCAGTATGTCCGAGCGCCAATGAGATTACCGGATGTCTTCTGGAGAGTTTTTGTGTTTCGAAAGTGGAAGATATCCCTAGACGCATCTGAAGTTCCTATAAAGACCGCATACGGTATTGAGGCTCTTGCGATTTCAAAAACAGATTTCGTCATAGTCTCAGCAGACAAAGCCCAAAATAAGATAATATTTTTATGTAAATATTACGATAACCAGTGCTGGTTAAGGAGTTAAGTATCAGCCCATCATACCATCATATATTAAAAAACTCAAAATGTCTTAAGCCGAAAATGTCGGAAGAACTTGATGCGGAACGACACATACCATACAGACATGCATCCACCTGAGATTTTTCGACTCCCTATGCTACAATTACAAGCGTCTGGTCCGTCATTTATTATTCAGCCGTCGTCCATTAAAGAAAATTCGCGTCCATAATACAAAGATTATAAATATCTCATCAGGACCTTATAAGCTCATTAATAGTATCGGTGCCCAAGAAACCTGCTCGCCGATATATTAATGTCAGAAGATAAAATGCATTCTTCAGCTATACTACATACAAGGGATGTTATTCATGCAATGTTTCTTTGTTTATTGTGTTGCTTGAATTTCTCGTTGGTAATGTCTATGTGAAATCGGACAACACAATATATCAACAGCATATATATATGTATTCCAATGAGTGAAAGCGAGGTTAAACTTAACTCAGTCACTCACTATTCCAAGTGAGCATTAATTGTGCACCCCTATTGGCTGACCTATATAGGTTCTTTTATGAATACGACTAAATACAGAACATTTCAAAGGCCGTTCCTCCCCATTCAACATACGCTATATAGACGATCTTCTCGCTGTGGATAATCGCTATATAAATAATGCTTTGAAGGATATATATCCACCTTCACTGGATTAGAAAGAAACAACAGGCTGCCGAAATGGAAGATCATATTTAGACCAATGTGTCTCTATAAAAATGCAACGACTTTACAATTTCGCCATCGTAAACTGTGCCTTTCTGGATAGTAATATTCCAGTGGGACTGGCATATAGCCTATACACATCATGCCTAGTAGCATATTCTATATCCCGAGTAAAGTGTGACCGTTTTAATCAACATCACAAGACATTATTGCAGAAATTTTCAGAACAGGGCTATACCACCAAGCCCCATCGCATGCTGACAGCAAAATACGAATATAGCGTGCAAGATCTTTGGTGTTACGTTTTGTAACCTGTGTCTAATTTCGCTCGATCGGAGTATAGGGGCCATTTGAACGCCACGTACTTCAAGATCCTCATGATGTTCTTATGAACTGTCACAATCAAAATGCGACTGAGGTACATCATTCTCTAGAACACGACTTTTACAACAAAAATCATATGGATTCAGAATACTGATCAACGATACGGATTGATATTTGGGACATCATGATGTTTGGGCGGCATCATTGAACACTGTTGACCACTTCTTGCTTGCAGAAAACTAGCCTTTGTTTGCGCATACTCTGATTCTTTCTTAATTTTCTCATTATGCGGTTATAGGTCGTAGGATTATGGACGAGGATTTCGTTAATGGACGACGGCTGGATATTGGATGACGGACTAAATGCTTGTAATTTCTTTATTGATTCGGCTCCAATTGACCATGCACGACTGAATAACGAATGCTTGTTGTAGAAGTAAAAGAGAATTTCACAAATACAACTGAACAAATTCGTTCTGTACTCACCTGAGTGAATGTCTACCGAGCGTAGATAGAATAACACGTGCAGTGGTACTAGATTCGTTCTATAGGTTCGCCCACATTCGGAGGTGTGCTAGTCTGAGGAAAGCGATTGGGAACTGCCATACACAAACAACACAAAACTTAGAGAATATTTTTTTCTTGACAAATAAAACCTAACAGAAAGGGTGCTTTCTTTTGAAATTGCAAAACAAAAACAGACTCACATATAAAAATGTGCATACCTCTTGTTTTATTAACCTGGTTATAATATGAGATGGGACGCACGATTACCACTCGAACAATGAGGAACACTCGCCGCATTTCACATTTGATTTCCACAGGCGTGTGTTGGGCCGCCGTAAAGGGCAAAGTAATGCCGTAATGTCAACAGTATAGAAACAAAAAGATGTTTTCAGAATTCAGATGCATGGGTTATGAGAACCCGATTTTAAAAAAACATCATTTAATCTATAGTATTAAAATATTGCTTGAAAGTTACCTATCAATATCGCATTAGAAAACACGGTGCTGAGGTCTGTCTCTACATAATAGACAAGTAAAGTTACTCAGTGGATGCTGGTGGTGATGGTGGGTATACGAACATCGTGCAGTCTTGTCGGCATCCTTGGAAACCATTGACCAGTATTCTCTTGCAAAACAAAACAAGTTTATATTTCATGTTTGATTGGAGTGTGATGTCAATAGTGTTGTGTGAATCAGGTATATGGATCACTAACGTTTTGTGGAGTGCGGCTGTTGCCCGAGAAAGTGTAATCATATGACGATTCACCACCACATTACTGTGAAATACATAGTGGTTTTTAAGGGGAATCGAAATGGTCTAGTTTGACTGTTAGGAGAAGAAAGTACTCGCTATTCTGCGTAACATGCCGTTTAACGCATTTAAGTATTCCAACTATAAATCTAAGTCTCCAGGTGAGCTCAGGAAAATGAGCTAAATATATGCTAGTATATTCGAAGAGCTAAAAGTCGCAATCTCCTTCAAAGTTGATTATTAATAGCCGTATGCAAACTTTATGATTTTGTTTTTGGAAAAATTCCAATATTTTTTAGAAAATACGGTTGCTTTGGCAACCAGTTGCTAAGGTATTTTTTGACAATTGTACAGGTTATAAAGTCTTATTTTCTGAATATGCGGTAACAAAGGTCTGTGCTTTTCATATTCATTAAAATATCAATATAACTATTAAAGTTCATGAAATAAATCACTTGGTTACCGCTTGCTATTTCTGAAACTATAGGTAACCAACGACAAATGTGATATTCAACAATATGTAAACACAATATTAATGCAATGCAAAAGAATCAGAATCCTATGTATCTCAGGAGAGAAAATATATCATTATTTGTCTATCTAATCATCTCTAATTCTATGCGTGACATCATCAAAGCTCATTTGTCTGCCAAATCTGTACCCGATCCAAATGATGTTGAAGTAAAATATCTCAGCAACCAGTTGAACTATTTTCAGAAAAAATATGGTAACAACAAATCTTCACGTCAAAAGTTTTAATTTTCCATTTAGGCTCCCTTTTAGCCAACTATATATACATCCCTTGTAGATTTCTGAATGCGTTGCCTCTTTGAACCGTAAATCCAGTAACTATGGCTCTGTGTCATCCAAAAAATTACAAACAAAAAACAAACACCGAAGATCACTACATATGTCGACATATATTTCCTTCAATCTTTCGCTGCTGCGTTCAATAGCGTATTTTCTGCTAAAGCCATTATTTTTTTTATGTAACATATTTGAACACAAAAAGTTGTGATTTCTCAAATTTTCTACCAATATAATCGAAAGTTGAAATCTAATCCAGATTTTCGTCTATGTTTTGAAACAATTCAGTTTGGGCGGTAAACAGTGCCTCCTAGGTATGAATGTTGAAATTTTATCTGCTATGCCCAATATCTGCTATAACCTAATACTTCTAAATTCTCAAATTTTGGTCGATATTGCGTGTAATCCTTCATTGTTCAGGCCTTTGTAATACTGAAAAGTATCCTGTCGAGACTCATTGTTGTACCTAGACAATACAGTCTCCTGTCGAGACTCAGTGTTGATATCACAGTGGTCTTCCTTTGTCTAGTGACTCTTACAGGAAAGGTCGACCCAAATTTTCAAGCAATCGACTTGAAATTTGAAGTGTAATCCACATTGTCATCTATAAAACATCGAACGATTCAGGTAGATAGCAACGCAATGCCTCCTAGGAATGAATTTTAAGATTATATATAATATACCCAATATTGTGCTGTCCCATATACGTGTAGCATATTGGATTGTTTTTATAAATTCTCTATTTTACTTCTTGAAAACTGTCAGTTTTGAAATTTTATCTATGTATATTAAATAATTAACTTTCGGTAGTAAAACAAATCCGACTCCTGGAATGGAGCAAATTGGAATACAAACAACTAAGAACACACTCCTCACCCCCTACCAGAATCGGGTACTAAAACTAAAATTTTCAACAATTTCACAAATTTACGTTTGTTTACTGGTAAATAAAACTTAATTTGAGAAATTGTTTAAAATTCGTTGTTGCCTCTTCGGCTAAAAATGAATCGACCATGGTAGCCTTACTTTTTCTATATTTTGCAGGAGCCTATTGCGCAGGAACCATATTGCAAATACTTCAGATTGACTAAACGTGACACAAATACAAGCGTCTAGTCCGTCATTCAATATTCATTCGTCGTCCAGTAAAGAATTTTCGCGTCCATAACCTAAATATAATACCATTAGCACCAAATTAAAAGAATAAATCATAGTATACATACACTAGTCTAGTTTCCTGCAAGAGAGAATAATCCTACATCAGGAAGTTCCAAAAGTATCGCTGTTCAGTATACTTAATCCATATGATTTTTGTTGTAAAATCGTGATATAGGGCATGATGTATCTCAGTCACGCTTTCATTGTGATTGTTCATATGAATACTATGAGGATCTTGAAATACATTGGTTCATATAGCCCCCAGCCCCGGGTTAAGCGGAATTAGACAAAATCTACGAAACGTAACGCCATAGATCCTGCACGCTACGCTCGTATTTTGCTATCAGCATGTGATATGTATCGCTAAATTTGAGAAACTGTGAGTGGAAGCGCTTAATGATATAGCCCTGTTTTATAAGTCCTGCAATAATGGTTTGTGACTTAAAAATCATAGTATACATAAAACTAGGCTAGTTTCTTGCAAGAGAGAAGCGGTCAACAATTTTCAATGATGCTAACGTTTTCACTTTCTTGCATAAGTCCAGGAACTAATTGAACTGTATAAGCAATGTCATTATCCTCAGGCATACACTGCTCACCATTTTTCCAAACACTCGGCAACAACAACAACAGCAACACTCACTTCACTATCTGAAGTTGAAGGTGACAATTTTGAGCTCCTACCACATCCTCTCGGCCCTCTCCCTCTAGCAATAAATGAGCCCTGCCTTATTTAATCCAAAACCATCAATGAGTTTGACTAGACCGAATACGCGCACGGTGCATACTGCGAATGGCGGAATTTAATGACTTTTGAAGGATTCGCTCGTGTTAGAAATTATCTTGGGTTTTTATTATTTTTTTTTCATACGCATTTGGAATCGGTGCTAACTGTCCTGATATAATATAATATTTATATGTAAATATCATGTGCTGGTTAAGGAGTTAAGTATAGTTAATCTACCTTCATCTGTATCGACGTATAGTCCTCCACTGAAATAACCTCGAAAGGTTGATTCAACAAACAAAAACAGTTTCTCCAGGAAAAAAGTATTTCTGTTCCGACCTTTCATTCGCATATATCAAATTGTACAGGACTCCCAAAATACATAAACACTATACAGACTGTCTTCCTTGAATGCAGGTGTCACATTCCCTGATTACAGGTGTTACATCCGACAAACAGTAGGCGGCCGGACGGTAGTACATGAAGATATCAACTCATTTAAAATGTTTCAAATGCTGACTGATCAGGGCCTTCTGTTTTGTTTTCCTGATGAAATTATATAAACACAGACGGAGGATATTCATTTTAGTCACCTGATTAAATTTGACACCTTTCGGCAGAACATTGTCGTTCACATTTAAATTGAAGTATATATTTATAAATTCAATGAGACCAGCACAAGAAAAAAACATTATATTCCATCCCCAAAATGGAATTTCAAGTCGATCTCAAGAGTTTTTATGCCAGACGTTGATTTTGTTTGGTTATATATGCTGACTGCGATCATATTAAAATATAATTATAACGATTTTGAAATTTCGAACATCGAAATGCATCCAAGGTTGCCGGGATGAGGATCACGTGAGAACTGTAAAAACTTCTTTCGATCGAGATTGCTGAATACAGATATAGGAAAAGTTAATTATCTACGAGAATTAGTTCTCGTAGATAAAGGGAAATGGTTTATATAGCTTTTAATAATTTCAACGAAAACCCCGCGAATTTCAGTAATTCTCAAAATTCGAATATTTCTTTGTTTTGAATAAGTTAACAGATTTTCGTTTTCTCTCCAAGTTACGTGTAACTCCCTCACTAAACTACGTTCTCTCATTGGTGTGTCAACTCCAGTAGGCCTATTAGAGTTTCGATGTCTCCGAATGTTTGTGACCAATCAGACTCGTTCCTGTTCAAATGTCCCACTCGTGTTCTTTTCCTTCTGACAAATGTAGGATTTTTTTCTCAAAGTATCCAGTGAATTTGTAAACAGATGCTTTCACAAAAAAGCCCTAATGAATATTTACAGGCTACGCTTTCAAAGTATGATATGATAAGACACTACATCCAGGTAAAAAAATGGGAATATCTTTATGTAGTTTAGTTCTATACATCGCGATAATGTGAACAAAAAAACTGATATGGTTCTGGTTAACGTGTTAAAAGGTGTGAGAGATGAAAGGACTCATAAATGTTTTCTCTCATAACAAGATGTTACTGCTGGAGGCCTTGTCTGTTATCTGTGTCCCACTAGAATGAAGTCAGCGGTGCAGAACAGGACCGGCTTTCAACTCAACCTATACACAGCCGTGCTGGATCGATATACCTGACTGAGCGGTCCCAACACATGTATAAGTATTCACAAGTAAAAACATATATAAAC
Source organism: Hanleya hanleyi (assembly GCA_036873755.1). Classification (NCBI taxonomy): domain Eukaryota; kingdom Metazoa; phylum Mollusca; class Polyplacophora; order Lepidopleurida; family Hanleyidae; genus Hanleya; species Hanleya hanleyi. The sequence goes on along the minus strand of JAVTVY010009884.1, from coordinate 17,409 downwards.
TTTTCTTGTGAGTGTATTGGATGTGGTGAATATTTGTTTATCGTCGTGCGTAAACAGAATACATTGATCAAATTATTCAAGCACAGAAATCAGACTAAACATACCGAGGGCAGAATAAGCTAAAGGAAATGTGCAAACGGCTTCAGAAAAATGATTGAAATAACTGACCACAGAACTATTCAAACGGTATCAAAAAAAGATGGCCGAAATAACCGATCAAAATATCCAAATTACAAGCGTCTGGTCCGTCATTCATAATTCAGCCGTCGTCCATTAAAGAATATGCGCGTCCCTAATCCAAAGACCTATTCCATATTCCATATAACAGTATTAACGCCAAATTCAGAAAGACAATCATAGTATACATAAACCTAGGCTAGTTTCCTGCCTAGCGGTCAACAGTTTTCAGTGATGCCGACAAGATATCATGATGATCCAAAAATATCAAATCCGTATCGCTGATCAGTATTCTTATTCCAAAATATCCGTTGTAAAGTCGTCATCTAGAGAATGATGTATCTCAGTCACGCTTTGATTGTGCCTGTTCATATGGGCACCATGAGGATCTTGAAGTACATGGGTTCATACGGCCCCTCGCCCAGGGTTAAACGGAATTAGACACAAGTTACGAAATGTAACGCCATAGATCTTGCACGCTACGCTCGTATTTTGCTATCAGCATACGATATGTATCACAGAGGCAGAATTAACTTGTGAAAATACTCAAACGGAATCCGAATTAACTTATATCAATATCCAAACACAGAGGCAGAAATAACTTGTGGAATCCGAATTAACTGACTTCATTATCCTAACACATATTAGGTTGAATGGACTCGCGGAAGAGGTAAAACGAAATTAGAACGGCGGTTACAAAAAACCTATCGAAAGAATCGAATACACAATAAGAATAAACTGATAAAAATATCCAACCTCATACGTCAGAACAAAATGATCGAATTATTCAACCACAAGGGAAAACAACACCGATCAAAATATTCAAAATACAGAGAAAAGAGAAAAACTCTGCTTGAAATCCCACAGTCAGAATAAACTGATCAAAGTCTCAACAGGCAGTGATAAGAAAACTGATTGAAATATCAGAGAACAGAGATAAAAATAAACCGATTGAAACATGCAAACGAGATCAGAAAATATTAGTCGAAATATTCGAAGACATCTGGTGAGAAGAACTGATAAATATATCCAAACACCGAGGCGAAATTAACTGGTCGGAATATACAAACAGGATAATAACAAACTAATTGAAATATCCCAATACCGAGATACCGAATTATCCAATCATTGGAACAAAAATACATGCAATGGCACATATATCAGAATTTACAATCAAACTATCCAACGGCCAGAATATATCAATCAAAATAGCAATTAGAAGCAATATATACAGGAGATAGGAATGAGTGAAATGAAGTGATATGATCCCACATGCCATTACTTAACAACCAACATGATCCTTATCAAGATTCGTATCATCCAGTACCGGCTTGAGCGATATTAGATACAAATACTCAAGAGCAATTCATTCAGTGATGGAAAGCGATGAACTATATGAGGGTCAGATAGTAGAAACGAGCCCAACGAGAAAAATATTAATAGAATGCAGGTTCTTATTCAGAACCCAAATGTGTGAGGCCCGACGCCTACCAAGCGCGTCATTTCTCAATGATGATGCAATGATTCATACAGAGGGCAAGCCTCCGAGACGAGAAGTCCACCAGCTGAATCTCTTCGTATACAGGCAACAATTAAAAGTGGTGGAAAAGTTGCCGGCGTACTGACAAGAAGTCATATGACCCCACATGCCAATATTCTGAGTGCATAACCAATAGCAATACCAAAAATGATTCATGTGATGTTTTGTGTCTCGGCCAAGGGACAAAGAATAAACTGAGGATATTATTATGCCAAAATAAAACATTTACGCAGTATATAAAATTGGAATAATTTGCAGAGAGAGTTGCGAAGTTCTGCGTATTTTAATGGTGAAACTAGCCCCTTTAAAAACATGTCCAATAAAGTGGTTCCACTAGGACTGTCCAAATAGCAAGCATTACATCCGACATTTAATATTCAGCCGTTTTCCATAAAAGACTTTCCGCTTCAATAATCAATCAATAATGTATGAAATAAAAATAATGAAAACACGAGATAGTTTCCAACAAGAGAGAAGCGGTCAACAATTTTCAGTGATATCCACAAGACAAGTGACAATACTAAGACTGCTCCCATGTGTCTTCTTTCTGCATTTCTTTTCGCTTTAGGAAAAACTCCAAGTAAAACTGCGCATAGGAATGCCTTCGTCGTTTCCGCCTGAATCAGTGAAATATTTATTACTGTTGTCCTTCAAGTGCAGGAAAAAGTTTTATGATGAAATATTGTTTTTCTTCTAGACAAATTTGTATGATAAATCTAACTTTTCACCGACCTGCATTAAATTAGTTCTTCAAGTTTGTTTTTATTCTAGATATTTATTTTTCCAATTGAAAAGGTAAAGCTGTATATAATTATTACAAAATTACAGCACTCGATTCCACTAAAGAGGAAGAACCACAAGAAAAAATGTTTAGTGAATTTATTAGAATTTCCCAAGACACTCCATGTTGGAGTCAACTTTTCCTATAGACATGTTCCAAGCCTAAGTAAATATAAGCGTAATAAAAAAACATTCGAACATACCTCCAGTTCGTTCCAATGTTATAGCATTGTACCAGAAGTGGTGTTGAATTCCCGATAAACACCGGCGAACACCTGCATAGCAAACAGCGATGTCGGCTGGCGGTGTAACTATAGCGAGCGCGCGCGCGTAATTGATACTTTCCCGCAGTTTGCAACAATGTTCACAGTGACCGGCTGGGAAGTGACGCCTCATTCAAAAAATGTGTTGATCAACGTGGAAGGTATACACAAAAAGATTTTATGTAATTTAATTGAATTTGATAGAATTTTGTAATAAATATTCGATTTTGCATGTCCGAATCGAAATAAAGACCTCGGAAGTCGGTTTCAAATTTCCGAGATAAACACCAGTTGGCACTCGTCCAGCAGTTTAGACCCTCGGCCGAGGGTCTAAACTGCTGGACTCGTGCCAACTGGTGTTTATCTGGGAAATTTGAAACCTCTTCCTCGGTCTTTATTTCTTAATTCGAACATACCTCCAGTCCGTCTCAGTGTTATAGCATTGTACCGAAAGTGGTGTTGAATTCCCGATAAACACCGGCGAACACCTGCAGTGCTGTGACGTTGTCGGCTGGCGGGGATAACTATAGTGAGCGCGCGAAATGTATACTTTCCCGCAGTTTGCAACAATGTTCGCACTGGCCAGCTGGGATGTGACGCCCCACTCAAAACTTGTTTTGATCAATGTGGAAGACATACACTAACATATTTTAGCTAATTTAATAGAATTTCGTAATAAATATTCGATTGTGCATGTCCGAATCGAAATAAAGACCTCGGAAATCGGGTTCAAATTTCCGAGATAAACACCGGTTGGCACTCGTCCAGCAGTTTAGACCCTCGGCCTGCGGCCTCGGGTCTAAACTGCTAGACTCGTGCCAACTGGTGTTTATCTGGGAAATTTGAAACCTCTTTCTCGGTCTTTATTTCTTAGTCAGCCGTTTCTATGAAGAAGTTACTCGTCCGTAGTGAGAAGACTTTATTCATATGAACTGTAATCACCACATTCAAACAGGTATAAAAAGGGATAAACTACAGAAGATGAAAGGTGTCAAACAAGGATATTTCACCAAACGCTTGCATTCTAATTTCCCCAAATTCTGTGACAAATATCGCACACTGACGGCAAACTACGATCGCAACATACAATATTTCTTGTGCTACGTTTCCTAACTTGTATCTAATTCCGCTAATGTTAGCACCCGTTTGAACGCAACGTATTTTACATCGCCATAGTGTCCAAATGAACAATCCAAATCATTATACTCTAAAACACAACTAATAAATTTATTTGGATTGAAGAATACTGATAAGGATTTTATGTAAATCATCATAAATGACATCATTTATATAACTGTTGACCGATTCGCTCTTGCAAAATGCAAACCTGCTTATATTATTCCTGTCGAATGCCAATACTGTTATATGGAATATGGAATAGGTCTTTGGATTATGGACGCAGATATTCTTTAAAGTGAACGTAAAGGCTGTGCCAACATACACGCGATGTTGAAGAACTATATTAAAAGTATCAGTTGGCAGCAACAAATATTTTTTGTGATTTTTTCTCTTCCGAAAAAATAATTCCAAACACCGGAATAATTGACTGGTGCAACAATCGACTGGAGTCCGCCATCTTCGTCTATTTAATAGCCTTGCGCCAATGAAAACGCTTCCTTGTAGCACGTGATATTTTCCTGTGACGTAGTATCACTTTGTTGTGGCTTTACTGTAACACGAATTGTAATGGCGGAGGTGGGGGCTCGGTTGTTTCAAGCGTGTTTTGACTGTGTTGCGTGTCTCCAGCAAGTGTTTACCGAGCTGAAACTTGTCAGGGCGCAGTGATGGCAAGCAAAATACATCCGTCTCGGGTTCTCCTCTGCTACCGCTACAGTCGGATAAGTTATCATTACACAGATTCCCGTTAGGGAAGCCGGGACTCAAACAGTGGCTGCACAACATCGGCAAACTAGACTGTACTCCAACCGAGAAATCTGTGCTGTTTTCGGTCTATTTTAAAGCCGAATGTTTCCAACCTGACCTCTACGGAAGGCTGATGTTGACGCCCAGCAGGAGAGCCAGGAGGCGAAGGAAATTAAACTTTAAAGAAGATGCAATCCCAACAGAATTGTCGCATCGTAGATCAAAGACACCGAGATCAACAACATCGATTCAGAAACGTCAGAGTGTGGAAGTTCTAAACTTTTAAGTGAGGTAAAAATAATTTTATTACCGTTTGGCGGGACAGAGACACAGCGAGATAGGCATATTATACGAAGTGTCGAAATCTGGGTCTTCGATAACATGTTTACATGCTTACTGCGCTTTCTAACTCCACGAAGTAGAGAGCTCCCAAGGTGATACGACGTCACTGCTCTGAGGTGAGATAGCCAACATGGCTGCTGCCGGGGAACAATAATACAACAGAGATCATTTCGTTCCTACTCGGTGCAAAAAAATCCCCAAAAATATTTGTTGCTGCTGTTTGATACTTTCATTGTAGTTCTTTCCCACAGAGTGCATGTTGCCTCAGCCTTTACGTTCACTTTAATGGACGACGGCTGAATCATGAATGACGGACTAGACGCTTCTAAAGGTATTTCATTTACAGACGAGGAAATTATTTTGTGGTCAAAGGCTGGATACTGAATGTCGTATCTGACACATAAACTTTCCACAGAATATCATATGAAGTAATCTGGATATTATGATCGTAGTGAAATATTGTAAGTAAGTATCTATCCTGATCATAAGTAAGTATCTATCCTGATCATAAGTAAGTATCTATCCTGATCATAAGTCTCCTGATCATAAGTAAGTATCTATCCTGATCAGGCTGAATTTAAGTATATTAATGTATTTTGACACGAGCGAATTATTCGTAGATATCCACAGACCTACATCCGGCTCTGTATAGAATATGCTTGGTTTTATTTGCTGGAAGATAATATGCATGAAATAATCAATGTATTATTTTATGAAAGAAAATTTCAACCGAATCAGACTGTTAAGAATGTCTTAATATGTTGGCTCGCGTTTGTAGATATATGATCATTTCTCCCAGTATTAATATTATCCGATTGTCGAGACATTGGATATTATATATTTCTCAGCCAAGGTATCTGTGATTCACCATTTGGAGCCTGGTCTACAATTTAGCAGTTTCAAAACCGTGAACAGTTCTTTGAAACAACTAATAGAACCAACTAGATACTGCAAAGACATTCCCAATGTTCAGTTGGAAATGTTTGTTACACCATGGCATTTGTGCTAAGAAGTCTCGCAATGTTGAATTAAATCAAAACGAAAGAAGTACCTAGCATATTTAAAAGACGAAAAATGAAAACTGTTTTACATGCACGTCAGACCCCTGCAAGTGTCGACCTCTAAGTTGTCTTCAGTGTTGGGAGAGAGATCCAACATTCTATGCTCGTGTTTTGCTACCAATGTGTAATCTATATCATCCAATTTGAGAAAGCTGAAAGATAAAATAACCGTGCTGGGTCAGTTTCGACTATAGCCTTATTAGAATAGCCTTATTTGACACATTTCTGTAATAATGTTATGTGTGGCATCGATTGAAATCCTCACAGATTTCACAAATCTAGGAAATGGTAATAGGCTCGTTATGTATACGCCATGGGCAGCTATAACTAGCCAGAGTTCATTAAGGCAATTTTATAAAGATATAGGTCGATTGCTGATGTATCATTGGACTATTAATAAATCCATACCCTTGATGGCGTCACGTATCTGAGGCTGTTTGATAAACCGTTTGGTAAATTAACCATTTGGTAAATAAGAAGGAGAGGGCTCCGAAATGCTCTTCTTAACACAGGCATATGCATAAGGTAACTGAAATATCTCCCAAAAGCACTGCACAATGTGTACACATTTTTGTGCTGTATGGCAGTTTGACGACGGAAATATGAATTTCCAGGGAGCACTGCACAATGTGTACACATTTTTGTGCTGTATGGCAGTTTGACGACGGAAATATGAATTTCCAGGGAACATGTGAAGTCGGTCACACAAGGAACATGTGAAGTCGGTCACACAAGGAACATGTGAAGTCGGTCACACAAGGAACATGTGAAGTCGGTCACACAAGGAACATGTGAAGTCAGTCACACAAGGAACATGTGAAGTCGGTCACACAAGGAACATGTGAAGTCGGTCACAAGCTACAGATGATGACATGGTGTCTTGTTACAAAACAGTTTTTATTAGTATCCCTGAAATCCATTCACTTAGACCGTAATAACTTTATAGATTAATATAGTTATTACACGTTTCATCTCTAAAATTGCCATTCCGAAAATTTATCTATAATTCCTTGCTTTTCTGTACCTCAGCTAGCATGTCCACTTTCCCCTGACCCATATCAATAATGGACCACGATAGGCCGAATTCATTGTTTTAATCTAGAAAGGAGACATGAAGAAACAAATTGTCTTTCAGACTCTTTTACTAGTGTAGCGTTGTTTCTATTTGGCTAACATTTGGCCTATCGCCCAGCAGAATATGTGATGTATGAGCCTATCTGACGAGTCGAAAAAAAGAATCTGGATAACTTTAGGTGAAATGGGGCGTGGCTAAAACGCTTATGCAATTATCTCCCTAAAATGAAGTGTTTCATGATTTATACATAAGAATTCAGACCACTCGCCTTGGGCACCCAATAGAAAACTAAGGAACCATAAAACATACCAGAAGCCTGTGTACTGTATTAGGCTCGGGGTTCTTTTTGAATTTTTGGTCGTGATTAATGGTTTAAGACGTTATCTCTCAATCTTTCATAATACACAGCACCGAGTTTACCGGTACACAGAGCGGGTTTAACGCGGGGATTGTGAATTATCAAGGACAGCCTGGGGATTAGAACATTACCAGCCATAGTACGCTCATAATTTGGTTTTGCTAATGAATCAAACTGCTGACATAGTATCATTGTCCGCAGGTGGCAGAGCGAAGATCCTTACACTTATCGCAGTACTTATCGGCAGAAGTTTTCACACAGATCGCTCCATTTCAGCGAGCTTGCCGTAATTTATTCAAGGCTAACTCCAGCTTAAGAAAGGTTTTAGGGCACTTAGTAAAAATATCAAACGAATATATAAGAAGAAGTTTACTTCCAAGCAAATGAGATATAGACAGCGGAACCGACATTGAGTAGGCCGCCATTGGTCAGAAAGAATCCCTCGACAATCAGTAGTCCTATTCTTTCCGACCAATGAAACACGTGGTCTAAAATAAAGAGAAAATCGTTCAGCAGTTTCAATAAAAGACAGCGCACATCATGATATCCCTATCCTCAGAACCTTTTCGTTGACACGCATTCTTACAAGAAATGAATTTCTAAGTCATAATATTAATGATTCCCGTCACGCTCTGATCTCCGCTGGTCATCTGAAAAGCATAAATCTGTTGAACACGTGAAAACTCAACCCCGAGTAAATACAAAATGTCCAAACCATGCAAAAAATATACTTAGAGCACAGCTAGTTTCTTGCGAGACCACGAACAGTTTTCGTATCATATCACTGATAAAATCTCATCCAAATGAGTAAACTATCTCAGTCACGTTTGAGTTTCTTACGTTATGATCATATTCTTCCATAAAAATATCTGGTTGTATCTCCAAACTTGGATTGAAAGCGTATCACTTGATAGCCTTGTCGAAGCAGTGTCTCTAAGGTTTTATGGCTTTAATTGAAATCGTCTTTGCACAAACCCTAACGAATGCTACTGGGCGAGATACATATAGGTCATACGCAAGATATTCTGCAATGTTGTTGGTAAGCATAGTCAATTTAGTATTCAAGAATTTTGATACCAGTGAGGGGACTTGTTCAAAACCAACTGTGTGATTGCCACTGTTTACTGATTTGAACCCAGTTAGTAAAACAGCTGAGAGAACAAGCACTTCCAGTGTATCTTCTGGCAGAGTCAGTCTCCCATTAAATGTCACAGTTCAAAACAGTGAAATACAAGCGTCTAGTCCGTCATACATTATTCAGCGGTCATCCATTAAAGAATGTTCGTGCCCATAATCCAAAGACCTATTTCATATAACAGCATTAGCACCGACTTCAAAAAATAAAAAAGTATATATACATAAAAAAATAGGCTTGTTTTCTTCAAGACAAAAGAGGTCAACATTTTTCAGTGATACCGACAAGACATCATGAAGATCCAAAAATATCAAATCCGTATTGCTGATCATTATTCTTAATCCATATGATTTTCGTTAAAATCGTTATCTAGAGTAGTATCTCTGTTACGCCTTAATTTGGACTGTTCTTATGAGCACCATAAGGATCTCGAAATACATGGGTTCATACGGCCCCTAAACCCGGGTTAAGAGGAATAAGACACAAGTTACGGAAGGTAACGCCATGGATCTTGCACGCTACATTCGTACTTTACTATCAGCATGCGATATTTATTGCGCTTGGTGGTATAGCCTGGTTTAATAAATTCTGCAATAACGTTTCGTGACGTTGATTAAAATCATCACATTTAACGCAGGATCTAGCAAAATTTTGCTACTAGGCGAGATACGTAAACGCCATAAGCAGGTCCCAATGGAATATTACTCTTCAGAAACGGATAGTTTAAGATGTGGAATTGTAATCATCTCTTTTGCCGTAAGTCGACGAGAGAGTAGGCCAGCTTTTATAGAGACAGGCCTAAATATGATGTAACCTTAGAGCCATTTGTAGTTCCTTCAAATCCAAGGAAGGTGGATATTATCCTTCACTGCGTCATTTTTTAGCGAGTATCCACAGCAAGAGGACCGTCTATATAGGGGTTTCTGAATAAGAAAGAACGGGTTTGAAATGATCGATTTTTGAAAGCGCCTGCATATAGTCGTATTCATAAGAGAACAGGTATGGGTCATCCAAAAGAGGTGCACAATTAGTACCCATAGGAATTCTTATATGCTGTTGATATTATGTGTTGCCAAATTTCACACAGATGTTGTTAATGAGAAATTCAAGCAATTCAGAAACATCCCATGAATGATATCTCTTCTATGTAGTAGAGTTAAAGTATGCTTTATGGCTTCTGACATAAATATATAGGCGATAAGTTTTCTTAAACACCAATACTATTAATGAACTAAGGCGGTCAATAACGTCTTGATGAGTTGTAGTGTAGGGAGTGGAAACATCCCATGGGGTTAAATGTCTGAACGGGATGTGTCATTTCGCTTGTCCTTTCGCAGCCAATAGTCCTCACAAACATTTCCAACTTAACTATGGTTAACTGTGTTAACATATGTTTTCGATGGAAATAAACGATAAGGGCGGAAGGGGCGTAATTAAAAGCTGACATCGAAATGGGCTTGATCATTACATTCTTTGTCCACTACCTTCCACTGCGTTACTACCTTCCACTGCGTTTAACTGAAATATAGGTCAGAAGGATCCGAGCCAATTGAATGGTGAGAACAGTCTGCCTGTATAGATCAAAACTTCCAGTGTTTACAATTAAATCATGTCCTTAGAGCTGGAAGGAAGGGGGTTTGTTCTGTCGCTGTTTATGTCCAAATCCGTGACAATACTGAACAGCTTACACTATGAGTCAGAGTTTGATCTGAATCACTCTCCATTACCATTGTTGGCTCATCCGTCCGTTAGTTGGATTATATCGTCTTTTCCTTGACTTATTATCTATCTATTTAAAATCGGTAGCTCAGCTACTTACGTTGGTATTTGAAACACCATTAAAATATTAATCCCCGAGATAAACTGGAGATATTACAAGTCACCCATAGCCGTATGTCGGTCCGAATGAGCCGAAATCCCGATAAGCTTCTCGGTCATTCGCGCCTCGACGTTGGAAGTTATTGGTCGCTCATAATCCTGTCTGGCGAAATTTTGCTAATCCTGACATGGATTTCTTTAGTTCTACAGCCAGGAAGATCAAATTACATCTTATCGATGTGTCCAACCGATAGCGGAATTTTCGTCCTCTCGTTGGTTTGACATGACTGAAAACGGATTTCCTAGCCGATAGAAGCCGCAATCAACAGTTTTATTGTATTTTTCTGATACAGGTAACTGGAGGACTCGGGTCTCGCTTCCACGATGCACTGCGCATGTATAACAGTATACAAGCTACACAACTGACACCCCTGTTTAAATATTCACTTGTCTTCTGCTGTATTTTGTTAAGTTTGCTTTCTCTTATTAACAGAAGATAACTGTGTGTTTTATATGAGGAAAATGCCGTTAATACAGTCGCTATAATCGAACTTTGTTTTGGAACAACAAAATAATCTTTTGGGATATTTCATATATTTAATTAAAGTGGCTAGATTCCTGCACTAATGCAGACATTTGGTAACGAAAATATGAGTAATATTTTTACAAAATGTCACTAGCTAATAATATATATTCATTATATAGAAAAAGGCTCCTAATAGAATGTAATCTGTAGATTATATGCGAATCCTTTTTCCCTGCCGCATCTTCTCCGCAATATAATTCCCGATCGGTAAGTATGATGAGTTATTCACTTACATTTGATCAATAATCGCAACACGAGATTGTTATTCTTGGATGAATAAATTGAGAGAATATGAGTATGGCGAGACTGGAGGACCGAAAGTATCACATGTAATATAGTTGTTGTCTTACTCAAGAATGAAATGGTTAAGAGACGTACCCTATCTAATATTATACCACAGGCATAATAGGCGAGAACTCCGAATATTCCCATTTGAGGACAGAAAAAAAGCGCATGCTTCCATAACCCAACTTCACCTAAAAGCACAATTGTAACTGCTCTGCAAACTGACCGATTAAACTGACATCTCAACATTGAATTACATATACTTACGATAATAATTCATACTTAAGTATAGATATCACTGAGATATTGTGAGGACATGTGGGAATGGTTAAGTATATGCAAACCTAGCAATAAGGTGTCTCCCTCGCTAAACTTTTTGCCTGAAATAATTAAGCGTGATTTGACACGAAGACAGTTTTGATATTGTTTAGCTATCAACTCTGTGGATTTAGAAACAATTCCGCCTGTTTGCCAATATCTTTACGCAACAACTGGCGGTCACATCGAAATTGTAAGATAAACAAATTTGGTTGAATTCAACGACTGGGAGTTGTGTATGTGAGTGTGTGAATTATGGGGGAGGGGGGAATAGGTGAAAGAGTGAGGACGACACAGTAAAATTTCAAAACTGTGGGTTAGATGTATCGATTTTTTTTCCTCAAAACATGAATATGAAATATCAAGATTAATAACGTAAATAAAACGGGTCCCTGTATAACATAAACCCGGCAATCCCCTGTTGGTCAGCACATGTAGTACACCTCCATTTTGCAAAATAAAACACATCTGCTGGGCGAAAAGAGCGGTGATGCAAGAGAAACGATTCCTCGACGGCAAATTGTTTACATAACAGAAAAGGAAGAATTGATACATTTTATAGTCTCTTTCGTTGTGTTATTATTGGCGATTTATTTAGTGATAATCTGTATTGTTTGGTCATGTTATTATAATAATGTCTCAAAATCTTCCAGTTACCGCACCATATTTGCCTATGGCACCCAATTGGCATAGCGTTTAAATTAAAATTCTGTTGCTTAGTTCCATGTATAAACACTTAGAACAATTTAAAGCTAAATGCTTCTATTAAACCCATACACACCACAGACTATTCCCCCGCCGCCCCTGTCCTTCGGGTTCTTCTCATATCCCCCAATGAGGATTTTCAACTTGATTCGATGTTATTTGCCTTTCCTAGTTATATAATATGTGATTATATTGTATGCGGAGTATAAGTTGAATGCACCACTGGCATGGTAATCCAAAGAAACGCAGATAATGGTCCCTGTTGAAGTGGAAAATAGTCAGCATAACTTTATAAGGTTAAAAAAATCAGCACAAATATATGATATAGATATTATGACAAATAATATCAATTTAGAGAGTGACACGAATTGAAGATAGTATAACATAATATGGAATACAACACAAGCGTCTAGTCCGTCATTTAATATTCAGGCGTCGTCCAATATAGAATTTTCGCGTCCATGATCCAAACACCTAATTCATATAATAACATTATCACCAAATTAAAAGGATAAATCATAGTATACATAGAACTAGGCTAATTTCCAGTCAGACAGAAGCGGTCAACAGTTTTCAATGATGCCAGTATGACCCCATGATGTTCCAAGAATAATATTCAGGGTAGCCAGTATTTCGCACATCTAAGCTTTTAAAATTCTTAGTTGTAACCGATCCAGTAGTTGGACTCTTACTGGCGGACTTCTGTCATTTCAATTGTGTCATTGACAGGTTAAGTATACAGTCATCGTATATTATGATTCGCCTAGTTTGCGATATTCTCCTGCATTTAAAATATCTTAACATCTGATAGAGTTTGTTCTTGAATAGAGCCATTTGTCACCAATCAAAAACGCCACATTATAGACATTTGTGCTTATAGGAAAGTGGAAAATGGATGTTCTGCTCTGAAAATAATACATAACGCGACGTGCGACGCGAACGTCCGCCGTGAGTCGTATTTGAAGAAAAATTCCAAACGCTACGTGCAACGGACGTTCGCGTCACGTTCTGAATAGATTAACCTAGGGAATAGCGGGCATTCCCGACGATTCCCAGTGAATCAAACTGGGGATTAGTATTGACTGGGAAGTCACATGGACGGGGATTTATCCACATATATAGTCATCCGTGACGTCATATAAACACGTGACCATAAGTGACGTCATCCCCGGAAGTGACCTTTGACACGGATGTGACGTCACAGGATGTGAAGTCATCCGTGACGTCATCCACCTCTTCATTTACAGCTTCATTTCCTCCAGCCCCTCAGAAATACGACAGAATAAGTGTTGTATATACTATTATGTACAATAAAATATGCTTAATTTCGCATAATAAAATTTAAGGTATATATTGTTATTTCATTGGCGTGATTTTTCTGCCTTTGTGTATCATATTAGTCGTAACGATAAATGTCATCCGGAGAACATTGGTCAGTCAAGCGGATCAGGCGAATGGAATACCTCGATGTATTCTTGTAAACCTCAACTTAAACGGGCACTATACAATAATATTTAGATGGAATCGCGCGGTTATCGGGCGGTTCAAAAAGTACTAGAAGAACCTAAGGATTATTGTATAGGGTGTACTGGACGATGTAAAAAGTACCGGGCGGTGTACCATAAGGTAATGAATCTACAGGTAAAACATGAATAATTTACAAAATCTTGCATCGGACGTCAACAGGCGACATCAGAGAGAATGTACGGTGTACAAAGTACCAGAGGGTACAAGAAAACAAACTGGTACGGAGAAAACTTGAACATTTAATCAGAAAACGATAATAAAAAAGCCAAAAACAGATGAAATGTTGTAAAATAAATGCCCTACTGCGAAAGCGTACCAGACGGTAACAGACCACGACGGTAATAACGAAAAGATCACAGCCAGTATTATAATTTTCAGTATACCGGGGGAGACCAACCAGGAAAGATAGGCAGGATGATTCCAAATCAGACAAATCTGGGACATCACAGGAGAGTGCAACAGACGATATAAAAAGTACCGGGTAGTGCACCGTATAAGAAAACAAACTGGTAGAAAACGTGCTGATTTAACTTCAAATTTACAGTACCGGGTGGTGAATGAAGTACCGGACGATATAAGCAAACAGACCGATTTGAATATCTCAGCCTGATCTATCATAGTAATAATCACGCGAGTGTTTTTCTTGAGCTGCGATTAAAAGTCACGCACATTTGTAACCACAAGAATTCGCTTGTCGCATTCAATGTTAATTTATTTCTGTGTTTTACTGCCTTTGTGATCTGGTAATGGTTATTAATGAAATAATTTCTTGCGGATAGCAACTTCCTAAATAATTCTGCAAATAAAACGAATCATCTAGCAGACTGCGCCAGTCTTTCTTCTCGTTGTACAAGCATATCAGCTTAGCGGATTAGCTGTAGCCCACGGTTCACTTTATTACACTAAATGCAAATATTCGGGCCGGTATTTTGCTCAAAGTTCAACGTATAGGTCTAGCTTCATGTAGATAGAAAGATATAAGCACCCGTAATTATTTCGAGGTATATTATCATGGGCGTCGCTAGGATTTTTCAAAGGGGGGTCGATTATCATAGCACTTTAGGCGAGGGTCCAGGGGCCGCCTAGGCCCCGGAAGCTCCGGGGTCCTAGATCGCCGGAGATGCGTTCTAAGCGTTTTCCCGGAATTAAATCTGAACATAATGTATGTAGATTTAGGGTTATATTATATAGCTCTGGGACCTTAGATGGCCTGAGATGCATTCTGAGCGATTTCCAACAATTAAACTAACACGTCATTTGTCAAATATCAGTATTATATTTTATTCTCTTGTCATCTTGAAAACACAGTAATAATGCTTTGGGCCGATATACCTCGTAGGCTAACCCAGTGGCGTCGGAACGTAATTGAAAGTGGGGGACCACTATCACAGCCCATCAGGCGGGGGTCCAGGGGCCGCCTAGGCCCCGGAAGCTCCGGGGTCCTAGATTGCCGGAGATGCGTTCTGAACGTTTTTCCGGAAATAAAACTGATCATACTGCATGCACATTTATGATTCTCTTTTCACGATTTTTTTTTCGCAATTATAAGCATGCATCGATATTAAAAACATCGCACCTCATGCCTTCATCCATTTGACGTTCTAGTTATATTTCAAACATACAAAACGATGACTTATAGTTCTTGGGAGGGAAACCAATATGCCTACAGATACGATTCATTCACACAAAGATAGAACAAGGAAATCCTCACAGCTCAACAGGCGAGGGTCCACGAGACGAGGCTCCGGAAGCTCCGAAGTTCCAGATCTCCAGAGACGCGTTCTAAACGTTTTCCCAGAAATAAATTCGAACGTAATGTATACAGATTTATGGTTCTATATTTTCACGTATGTTTCGCATTTATAAGCACTCGTCGAAATTGAAAAAAATCATACTTCATGCCTGAATCCATTTGACTTTTTAGTTATATTTATCACATAGAAAAAAACACATAAAAAAACGATGACCTTTACATCATGGAACATTAGAATCAATATGATAGCGATTCATTCACACAAAGCTAAAATGAGCGATCCTCACAGCCTGACAGGCGAGGGTCCAGGGGCCGCCTAGGCCTCGGAAGCTCCAGGGTCTCCGGTTGCCGGAGATGCGTTTTACCCGTTTTCCCGGAAACAAATCTGAACACAATGTATATAGATTTATGGTTCTATTTTCACATTTGTTTCGCATAAACCCGCATCGATATTGAAGAATATGCCGGACTCCATTTGAATTCCTGGTTTGACACAAACAAAACGGGCTTATAATACACCACTACACGTCCTGGCACTCTATCTTTAATTTTTATGTGGGGACATGGTCAGTTAGGGATGCTGAAAAGTGGGTGGCCAAAAGATATTCGCGCCCCCCCCCCAATCAAATTTCATGACTGTGAACATTAAACTTTTGCTGAAAATATCACAATAATATTGTGTAGAATATCAAACTGTGTATCATGGACTATATCTCGTGGCCATGGTGAAATACTGACTAGAAAAGTGAAACTAATATCACTCATTAAAACGTGGCCTTGGTAAAATACTGACTAGAAAAAAATTAAACTGATATATTTTCCGGATATGAAATATCACGAATGTAGTATAGCCTCCAGCAAAGCTTATACATATACAGCTTAGTAGTAGGTAAAGAGCAGATAGGCGAATTAGCGCATCACTGCGCATGCGCAGAACTTTTTGTGACGTCACAGCGACATATAATGGGGAGGTTTTGTGGAGGTGTGCGCATGCGTGTGGTAGGTGGTGGTGGGTGGTGGGTTTAAGATGGCGGCTGGTGGTGGTGGGTGGTGGGTTTAAGATGGCGGCTGGTGGTGGTGGGTGGTGGGTTTAAGATGGCGGCTGGTGGTGGTGGGTGGTGGGTTTAAATACATTACCCTCAAAAAAACCTCTAAGCCATATAATAGTAATAAACATAATCTATAGGTGTTGTACCATGTTAATAGGATCAGTCTAGCATCTGTACCACCCTAGGGTCGAGTGTTTATTGTCCCGTGTATCTCCACAAGAAAACAACAAAGAAAATGGCGGCTCCAGGATGGTGCGGGGACGCCCTTTCCCCATCACGGCGTCGACCGTAGCGCCATCTGCACACATTGACGCAAGGGAGACAACTCGTGTGGCCTAAGGATATGGAAATAGCCGTGTTGGAGCTAGGGGAGTTACTACTGGTCTAGTGGGGTCGAGTGAGGTATCAATGTGAAGCCTATGTGAGGGGGCATCTGATGGGCTGGGTGTGGGGTTGACCTAGCGTCATTCTGCGCATGCGCGGTGGCCCAAGAGTATGAAAATAGCCGTGTTGGAGCTAGGGGAGTTACTACTGGTCCAGTGGGGTCGAGTGAGGTATCAAAGTGAAGCCTAGGTGAGGGGGCATCTGACTGGACTAGCGGCTTGGGCGTTGTCACCCTTCTGCGCATGCGCGGTGGCCCAAGGGTATGAAAATAGCCGTGTTGGAGCTAGCAAAGCCAATAATGGTCCGATGGGGTCGTATGAGGTATCAAAGTGAAGCTTATGTGAAGGGGCATCTGATGGGCTGTGTGTGGGGTTGACATAGCGTCATTCT